>CAKKOB020001843.1:0-17524 GCA_918844115.2 Phlebotomus perniciosus
CAAGTTTACACTTGGGGAGAGCTGGGATTGTGGGCCACCTCGGAATGTAATGCAATTTGCTTATTAGCTGAAAGTGGGTGTAAAAAAATGTCTATTTAAAAGTTTGGACCCTAATATCTAGGGTCATGGTGAATGTACAGACAAGTGTGACCTATCGTTGGAAAGGTCTCGTCCTCAGCTACAGGACGGCCGGCCGGAAAATTTTTTTTGCCGCACATATTTTTTGAATGTGGGGACTCTGAAACGTGGAGCGCCCCTAGTCTCAGGTCTCTACGGTGACTTTCATTTTCGGAGCCGATTACAGAAGAGCTGGGATACTGCTTATCCCAAAAATGCCTCAAACTACATTTAGGGTGGAAAAACGTAGAAAATAGTGGATATTTTCTGGAGAAATCTTGTTTATCTGCTTAGAGTTAGGCCTGCATGCGGATGATTTTGTAAGTAAGGAAACTCAATATCCATGGACAATCCAATAGTTCATTCTAAGACGTATCGATTAAACAAGGCAGAGCGAGAGAGAGAGAGAATGACAGAAAAGTTTAGAATATCTGTTGATTCGATCTTATAAAAATCGTGAAGAATCAAAAAAATTATGTTTATTCGATTTATTTCTCAATTTATCGCTTATTTAAGATTAATTTGACAAATATTGTAGGAATACATGTAAATCTCTATAATAGATCCTGCCTCTAATCTTAGCCATTAAGCACCTCGGTTTCTTAATTTTTCATCACATTTCTTAATGCTTTTGCTTGATTTCAATTAAAATCTTCAATAAATTCACTCAAAAACCAAATATGGAATTTTATCACATTCCGTTCTCTTCATACAAACATTATCTGAATTAGTGTCTCTTGCTGGGGCATTGGAATAAAATCTTGCACTCGTTGGTGCTTTAGTACTTATCCTACAGTACAAATTAAACCACTTGTTTTGCAGATTTTCAAAATCACACTTTTGGTAAAAATGTGCAATGATTAAATCATAATCCCAGCTCAATGTGAATCTGCCGAAAATTTTAGGTCTTACATTACTTTCAGAAGTAACATCTTGATGCTCCTGCCACAATTTGCAAATCGTAAACTCAATATCT
The DNA here is from genome assembly GCA_918844115.2 of Phlebotomus perniciosus. Taxonomy (NCBI): domain Eukaryota; kingdom Metazoa; phylum Arthropoda; class Insecta; order Diptera; family Psychodidae; genus Phlebotomus; species Phlebotomus perniciosus. The sequence goes on from CAKKOB020001843.1 coordinate 1,094, forward strand.
ACATCTTTCTTGCAATAGAATGCAAAGCCAATGAGAATTTTGGGTGATTCACATTTGAATTTTACCAACATTTTCTCCGAAAGCTTTTGATTTTGTTGCCAATCAACTGATAATGGAGGCACAAGTGTTCCCTCTGTGATTCCATATATTGTAGGATCATTGCTATAAGGAGACCTAATGTTCCTCAAATCACTTGTGAATGTGGGACAAAATTTCATTTTACCCATAATGGCGAGGGAAATGTTTGAGATTTCTTTAGTTGTGAACATCCCAGAATAGTTTCCGAGTATCTCGACAAACCATTGGTGCTTCATGGTGGGAAAGCGAATCTTATAGAAGACATCACGAAGAGCTGCCCTGAGATTTCTAGGCTCACAAAGACTATTCATTTTCTCGCAATTGTGCTTCGCCCACCTTATAAAAGCGTCAAATATGAGCATTTCATCGGCTTCGATATTGTCCAACTTAATAATATCTCTCAAATCTTCTAATGGGAGCTCCTTGAAAATATTCCATGGATACTCCCATCGTGTTAACATGATAAAATGCCTAGCTATAAATTGAAGGATCTCTTTGCGTATCGGTGAATTTTTGCTGAGAAATGAGCTTTGTCGGAAGTAAGTGAGACAATTGTGTATGTCTAAATCTTTGCCCAGCAGAGTCTCACAAGCCGTAATCAAGTGCTTCATTTGAAAGCGATAGGCTAACTTTAGGACATGCATTAAATTCGTTTCCTCCTTATCCGTATCTTCATCCTCCGTTTTAACTTTTCCCGTGTAGCAATATCGCAAGAAACACAAAAAAGTGTTCTCGGATATATCGTCGAAGAGCAATTCATATTTATCCAACTTGATATTATTGAAGATGTTGTAGAATTCCCAACTGCAATTGCTGAGTATCTCCTTGTGTCCAGGGATCTTCTTCCTTTCCTCACCAACTAGGAATGTCACGTCCGATAGAGATTGATTGAGATATTTCACAAACTGATCATCAGAGATAGTGAATCTGGGAACTTCATCACCAGAGGATTCATCAGAACTCTGATCTGAACTGTCTTCCTCCGAACTGCTTGACATCCTGTAGAAAAATTATTTTATAAGTTTATATAGATATAAGGGAGATCGGGGCATTCAGTCCTTTTACATAATTCTCAAAACTAAATAAATGATTTAATTTAAAATTAAAAAAACAAAGGGAAAGCTTTCAACTCAAAAAATCCTTTTGAAACTGTTTGTCGTGCGCAAATTAATTTTAATTTTTTCTAAAATTTTCCAAATGTTTTAGAGATTCCAAGAAAATCCCGAAAATAAATTAAAAAATGAATCATGGGAAAACCCTTTGATATAACCTCAAACATATTAATAAAAATTAAAACAACCTTACTAAGGGTTAAATTTTTGGTTAAATCGGTTAAATCTTAAAAAAGCAGCTTAAACTTGTGTTTGATATGCCTTCTTACCTTTTCTATTATTAACTTTCCTATCTTCCGTATTTGCCCAATTCTTTTCTAAAAATACGTAAATAATTCACTTTTTTCGTCTAAAACTGTCAATGAATGTTGAGTTGAATTCCCAACATTCCCAACAAGAAATCTCCATAATTTTATGATCTGTGTCTCACCTTTTCTGTAGACAGAGATCACCATATAAAGTGTCGTTGTAACGTTGACGATTTTCTGTAGAGAAACTCGTCACTAAATTACGTTTCCATTTCTTTGCTTATTCCGCTCATTCCCATATTTTTCGGGATCAATAAATTGACGTTGAATCAAGCGAAAAAAAATACCATAATTTTCTACTTTATTTAAAAAGTAAAAGAAATTTGATTTATATATATTTTTGTTTGTGATTTTATTGTACAATGCAAAAATTAAAGTAATACATTTATTATCGCAAATACAATACAGCTTATTTACATGAATTTTTTTTGTAATTTATCCGTCGCGCAGTAAATAATTGACAGAGTTTATTAATGAAATTGAATTATCAAAAAAGTACCATCCACAGATATTATTGTATCAAATTATTAAATATTGCTTTTATTAGTCGAATCGCACATTTTGAGGGAGAAATTAATGTCCTGGTAAAATATCACAAAAAGTTGGGAACGTGTTTCTAGCTTTGGTGTGCTCAATGCATACAAAATAGAGAAAAAAAGAATAGAAATAACAGATAAGAATAATTTGGAAGGAGCCAATTGTGGGTCGAAAAGGACGCGATAGTAAAATTAGAGATTAGTTGTGTGTGTCTGGGAGTGTCCTCCGATCTCCTCCGGAGCCACATTGTGAACACAAATCTCAGCGTAGATGTTCTCCATGCAGGTCTTGCTGTCGTAAATCGACGAAGCATTATCATCCAGGGAGACGATAGAGTCCTGAACACTGCTGTATTCATCAGCCAGCTTGAGGTTGCTCCTGCGTAATTCTTGGGATCGCTTGGACTTGTGATGCTTCGATGATTTCTGCGGAAGTCCCAATTGATGCCACAGTTGATTTAGGTTTGATGAGGATTTGCTGTGATTCTTTGTCTTCACGTGGAACTCCGAATACAGCTTCTTGCTGATGAAGGATTGCTGGGATTTTCCAGGTGTGGGAACCACTTCTTGATGCGATAAGCGATCTGCACTGCCGACAATGTTGTTCTTGTCCACTTTTACGAGATCAGGTGTTGGTGAGATCACCGTCGTGGCCAACATTGTGGCACTGCTGTGGAATTTCATGTTCTCCAGTGACATGGATTTATCAATTCTGGGCGCTGAGCATCGGATGTCGTAACCAATATCCGATAGTGCCCTCGATTCCCGCCCAAACTGACTGGAAGCAATGTCACATTCGCTTCCGAAGCGCGCCTGAATCATCTTAGACATGTCGCTGTAGCGATCAATGCTCTGCCGATTGCCCTCGAGGCTGACATCGAAACTGGAGAAAGAACTAGTTTTATTCTTGGCGCTCTTTCGTTCAGCAAACCACTTCCTTTTGCTCGGCTCAAACACCTTCATCTTGCTGCTGAGACTCCGTTCGGGTGGTTTAGTCACTTGCTTCTGCTGCTGCTGCGTCTCCAGCCTCTGCAGTTCGGCCTTTGTGAGAAAGATGATCGAGTCCTCCTTCTCATGGGCCACATAGCTTTTTTCGCGATGTAGCAATTTGGTCAGGTTTATCGGTCGCAGCAACTTGAAGCCTTCACTCTTTAGCTTCCTCATCTTCTTCTCCGGCTGATCCGTCAATTGTTCCGCCTCGACGGCCTGTGTGTGACTCTCGTAGTTGAATTTGCAGTACTTAAGGATGTTCTGGATGTTTGGCGATGCCAGGAGTTTCTTCTCATTGTCATAGCCCAGAAGGCACTTCTGCAGCTTCATATCGGGAAGAATTGAGATTGTCCTCAGCACCAGTGATGATCGGCTGTCCCGTTCGTCAATGGGACACGAAATCACAACGTCCTCCATTGAGATCTTGTGGATTGTGATGCAATCTGGATGAAAAAGAGGCGATTATGTCGCATATGACCCCAAAAAATATATCTTTTGAAATTCTGGTGGAAAAAATTCCTAAATATTGCAGAGATATAAATCTCCAGCAAAGATATTATTTATATTTTATTTAAACTCTTTAATTGTGGCAAGAGCAAGATGTGAGAAAATCATCCAACCACTCTTCTTTTCACAGCATTGTCATGTCACTTTCAAGGGAATTTCGTATAATCTTTAAACATTTATCTTGTTCTCAAGATTTTTTTTAGAATCTCTAGCTATTTAAAAAGTAAAATTTTAAATACTTAGAATAAAAGCGATTTTTCTTTCATAGAAAAATGTGTAAATATTTTAGTGTTGGAATTCTCTAATTCTCGCTAAAATAGGCTCTTATGGGCTCTTAAAATGAAAGTCAATGGAGCGATGCATGAATTAGGATCCCTATATTCCTAAAATGATCTGCATTTACATAAATAGAAAATTGTCCGGCTGTCCATATGTCCGACCGCATAGAAAGAAAACGATAAGAGATATCGATATGCAGTTTTCGGGAAAGGTCATAAATCGACTGAATGCGAGAGAATAGTAATGACATGTCCTACCTCCCACCACGGCATCCGCCATTTTGAAAAGTCACAAATAATTATTTCTTGAATAAATTTGCTTCTATGGTACGGATCGGTCTCAAATTTCACTTTTCTCTAACTTGGGCCAGGATCTTTCTAACAATACTTTAACTTAGTTCCTAGAGATTCCTGGAGCCTAGCTATTAAGGTACAAAATTAGAAGTTTATATTGGTTTTGGAAAGACATTTTACGAGACATTGAAAAATTCTCGTAAAATGCTACAACTCATTTTAACATATATCAAATGTTTTCTAAATATAATAATTTTTGAAATAAACTTTCCCACTAAGCAACGCCTTAAATATTCCTAAACTTGAGATGAATTATAATATAATGAATCTCGTTTTTGCTGTCTCATAAAGTTCAAGAAGAAAGTAATGCAAAATGGTTTGAATCTCTAAAAAAAACTCGTGTTCATTAGAAATTTTAATTACCTGTTGATATTCCGGGCAGAGTGCCAGAGATCAGCCGCACGTTGAGAGGGAGTGGCGAATTTTGCGTGATGTCGCCTATTCTGTGAACATACTCTGGATTGATCTGGCCGTTCTTCTGCTGTTGCTTACCTTTCTGACTGTGACTGTTCATTTCCACCTCGTAAAACTTTCCCTTTGTCGCCAGCGACACATACAGCATCTGAAATGTTGTGAATCGGTGCATGTGGTTAGTTGATTAATTGATGATTGGATGCCCGAAGACCACTTTATATATACCTGACGATTCTCGCACAGCAACTGTGCGTATCTGCCGCGCACTTTCTCTCGGTCACTCGAGCTGCTGAAATCACTCAACGGTCCTGATTTGTTCTGGTGCTGACTTCGACCGTCCTCGAAGACCGCCAACAAACGAAACACCTGACCGGCCTTAGCTGTTGTCTTCACATAATGACTCTTAATGGCAATGTCTGTGTTGGGGGATAAGAATATTTTCAAGTCAATTACTTTTAAATTGCGGATGGTTGCGGAACACCACTGACTCTGTTACCTTGATTCTGAGATTCGCTGTATGCCACCATATTTTCCATAGATAAAAATTTATACACGCGTTCACGCACCAATTGGATAATTGTCGTGTAGATTGATGCCGTTGCTCCACCCTTCTCGTTCAACAGCGAAAAGTATCCTTCAGAAAGATTGAGAAGATGAGGAGAATCAGTTAAGAATTTCAAACGCTAATTGCAAAAAAATAAATACAGTTTGGATTTTGCAAAACTAAATGTGAAAATCGAATTAAAATTTACTTTAAAATGTATGAAAAATTTATTTGCCTTGAACAGAAAACTAACTTCAATGAAAATGTAAGAAGAGTTGCTTCAAGAAGTGCAGCGCGATTCTGTCTTAGTAAAACAAATTAAAAGTAAGAGTGCGTGAGATGTTATTCTATGTGGCAATGTGGATCACATTCCGAGACTATCATTAATGGTTATATATGGTAAATTGTACGTGAAAAAGATATAATATTTGAATAATTGTGAGATTTTCTCAGTCCAATTTCACACACGTTGGAAGGTTTTATTTGGACCATTTCTATATTTTGCATTGCATAACCGTTTCTCTCAATAAGAAAAAAAAACCTTAGGATACATTATTACAATTATTTCAACAGTTTTGTCTGCAATTCTATTGTATTCCATCCATTGCTTACAAGACACCACGGTTAAACATAATAAAATTTCTACACACTGTAATTCATCATGGGTGTCTCACTGCAATTTTTTGCTTCTTTCACACAATTTAATTATTTACATATACATTAAGCTGGAGAATAATGAAAAGAGTTCTCACCAGGGTATTCTTGAGGTATTTTAATGCCCTTCTTCCAATCCATACTCTTTGTGCTGATCGCATGATATAATTTGCGATTGCGAATTTGCTTGTAGATCAACATGAGCTCGCCTGCCTTCTGGGGTTGTATGTTAAGCAGGGAGTCCAGATGGCTCAAGTCTTGGAGTGACTGCAGTTTTGGTAGATTATGCTGCGAGTTCTTCACATCGTAGATGTCCAATGTGCATTCATTGCTGGATTCACGGGTTATCAGACGTGCTACTTTGGGTAGGAAGTTTCTGTGCAGGAACCGTTCGATGGGCATAATATCTCTGCTTGACTGGAATTATATATGTTCTCAAGGTTATTTCAAGGTCATTGAGCAAGAATACCTATAAAAAACTGTTTCAATGGGAGATTTTTATGCTTTACTACACAAAGAGAAATTTAGAATTAATTATGAGGTATTGGTTTTGAATTTAAATTTAGAAATAGGATTAATTTTAGAATTGAAAGGATTAAATCAAATTTTCTCTCTTTGCATTTATACAAATTTCATTAAAATTTTCTTCAATTGTTCGGCTTTCGATTGATATCGAGATTTCTTTAGCAATACCACCAGGCAAATTGTATAAAATTATTAGTGATGGAGCTGATGGAGATAAAGACCATTATATGTCTTGGGAATTCTTTTCCCATGGGAATACCGTTTGCAACATTATCTGTTTTGCCTTCTCAAGTAGCTATACTTACATCACTTCCAAATTTTGAATTCTCACTGTCCTCCGTGGAGCCATCACCTCCGAGGCTGTTGCTCTTGACAGCCGGTGGATTCTGTCTCTGTTTCGATGCTTGCCTCGCGTTCTCAAAGTCCGCCACTGAGAACATATTTGCGCTGGTGTCATGGGAATTGAACCGCCGCAACTTGGGCTTCTGGCCTTCCTGCGTTGTGATTATCTGCAGCGGGAGGTTGGTCTGTGATGTGAAGATTGGGGATTTGGAGGAGGTGAGACTCATGTGACCGGGCTGGCCCCAAAAGTAGATGGGCGATTTGACTGTTGTGTGATGATGGGGCGGGATTCCGGTTGTTGTAATTGTGGCAACGGGATTTGGCATATGCGGACTAGACTTGATGAGCCAATTGGCCAGGTGCTGCTTCCTCTCAAAGTCCAAGTTGGAGGTCTGTATGTCACTCAATCGGACAGTTCCTGCCATAGTGATGACTGGAAAGCAAGATAAGAAAATCTAATATTCTTGTGTTAAAGCAGAAATCTTTTAGGACTTCTTTTTATTCCGGTTAGGGAGATTTCAATATTTATTTGACAACGAAAATGAGTAAACCATTTAAAATACTCATCAGTAAAAAGAAAATCACAGGATGTACTGAGAACAAAGTATACTTGAAAAGTGCTTTACGCGAACATTTCCTTAGTGTCTTTATTCGCTTAAGTAATAAAATTAAGTATTTTTCAATGCCAGTAAATTTTTTTGTGGTTTTTGTTTGAGGTAGGATTCGTCGACATCCAAGGTTAGTACACTAGTTATCAGACAAATCCTTAACATCTTATTTACCAGAACTAAATGATTATTCAATTCCAAAGGAACTTTCTGAGATGTTAAAAAAACTCAACTTAGGATTAGTAAGTCCTTTTGCAAATGCTTTTCTAAACTCTTCCCGAAGCATAAAAAAACAATTACCCGAGAAAATTATTTTATTTAAATTCAAGATTATAAAGTAAAATGTTTTACGGTTTCTCTTGCAATTTGTAAACTTTATAAAGAAGATATTATGAAGAAAATTAATGGATAATGTCGTCTCTCTATGCCTATGGTGTCAGTGGAGTTGTATCTTATTTCTGGCAGTGAAAAATAATACAAATTTCACTCTCGTCGTCAGTTTAAATAAGTGTCTTTATTCATTTAACCTCCTTCTGTTTTCACACTGAATATGCAAAGGCGAAAATGAAAAGCTATGAAGACTTTCTTATAATTCCTCAGCTATATTACCATCCAGTAATTTACTCAGAGATATCAGCACATAATCACTTTTTATGAATAAATTCAATTAGCGGACATGATTGGAGGAGGAGGAGACTCGTGAAATTCTAATTTGAATTGTCTCGCATTTTTGCTGGCCTCTTTTGCATTTATTGTTGTACAGATTGCTGCTTGTGCGTCAATAATATGGCCTCAAGGCGTTTTGCTGTGAAATCGATTTACGATATAAAGGCTTTTTTTCTAACCAGATGGGGATAGACCCTCTGAAAGTGAACATTTCTATTCGGTGTGTCTTGCAATACATAATTATTTCCAGCGATCGTTTTATATTTTGATTACAACTTCGCATAATCCTAATTTCGGATATGTGTATATACCTAGGTATACTGAAAAATAAATCACATATCTAAAGGTTGAATTACATGTTAATGCAAAATGTCACGCAGTAAGCTCAATTTCTTAATAATCCCCCAGCATGAGCTTTTTATATTGCTCTCTCACCATAAAACGTGATCTTTTAATTTTGATAATGGATCTCACTCAACTGAGTTTGTCTGGACTTTGCATTTCCAGCATAATTTAATCAGTTGAATAAATTCAAATTTAATTGTAAGACGTTTATATGTCTCTAAAACCTATAGTCCACAATTGATTCAATGACCAATATATCAAGTGATTAGAATGACTTTTCAAAGCATTTCCCATTAATTGAATGGGTTATGGGTATCACCATCATGTCAGAGTGTGTTGAAAGAGGAGTATTTATTTGCGCGCTGGTTTCCGCTTAGACTTGCAAATTTCGCAATAAAAGAAACTTATTGAATTTCTTGCTAATGCACTTTTTGAATTGGCCATTCTTTCACTTCGGCACATGTTTATTTATGCGCAATTACTGTGTGCGGCGTGAAATTGCTCAAAAAAAGAGAGTCAATTTCACTGCAAAACCCATCATACAGCGAATGCAAGAGTCAAGAGATTCATGGGTGATTATAAAATAACATGTAATATTGACATATTCTCAATTCAAAGGAACATTATGCTTTAAATTATTGGGTAGAAATGTTGATCATCTGGTTTCCAACATGTTGGAAAATCTTCCAAAGCCAATGAATGCTCGCATATTGATCCCGAGCATAGCATCAACATATTTAATATGGAGTTGAGATGAAAGAAAAGATTTATAGAGATTGCGGATATCGCTACAGTTATCATTGCTCTAATGTGAGGTGATTATATGAATGGATAAAATGCGTATGAACTACATTTTGCACAAATTTTCCAGCGAAAAAAAATCCATTTCGTTGTGAAAGACTGATTTTATATCATGCAGATACTTAAAGAAAGAATTTTCTTGATTTTAATGTGAATATTTTGATTGTTTTATTGCTCTTTTATGCGTATTTGCAAAGAAAGTTGGTTTAATATGTTTGCAAAATTATGTCACTTGAAAAACTAATAGATGAGGCAAATAACCAAGAAGGAAATTGCTTTTGGTAAATGTTATTGTTTGAGAAATTTTACTTTGAAACCATTGAATGTAAAAAATGAAGGTAATAGGGATATGCAAAATGATTTTACATAACAAGTCTAATTGATAGAAAAGTTCCTTTAATTGAAACGATAATACTTTGGTTAATTAGGTGTTCAAAGTCTATGAAAGGGCGCCTTAAAAAATTCATGTAAACTCGAGCTTCTTAGTTATGAAATAGGTGATTAAAATAAATCACAAAAATCAGTCAGGCGTAAGAAAAATATTGCTAAGCATTTATGATAACAACAGAGTAATTTGAAAGTAAGCACACAGCTTTCACACATTTCTCAAAAATTGTTTTACTACGAAAATAAGTGTTAGTAGAATTTCACAAAAATATCTGCAAATATCATCATTTCAATAAAAAATTTGCAATATTTTAATCTATCCCCAATAAAAATCCTATAAAAATCCATTGATACAACATAACACGTAATATGTAATCATTACATGAAGAGTATAAGACAAATCATCCACGTATAGTTAATGTTTTGTGTCACTATTCCACATAACATCGATAAATAATAACTACCGCCATAACTCATATTTTTCCTCTTAATTGAGCTACACGCAAACATTTAAAGTATTTTACACGTGGAGTAAATTATAGCAACTGCAGTTAAAAAGCATTTTAACTTCTTATACGGTCTTTCACTACCAGGCAAAAATTAATATAAAAAAAGAAAAAAGAGGCACAATTTAAGTGAAAAAGTCTAACATGAAATGGAGTTTGTGTAACACTTTTAATAGTGTTAATTATTCACCCAACATAATCAAGCAAATGCAGCAATATAAGTGATTCTCTGGGTATGAAATTTCTTCATGTTTGCTCAAGGTACCCACCTATCTGAGAAGAATGCCAACATATGTATGTGCTACACATAGATTCAATGCGAATTATTGTTGGGAGAAAAATAAAGGCGTAACGTGTTTAGGTTTTAATTCACGTTTGAATAATTTGAATTAATATTGTTGTTACACTGTGACCATGCCCTAACAATAATTATCTGTCGGGTCTTTTCATCACGATATCTTTTTTTTTTTCGCGTGAGTCAAGGAGGGGATTTTCAATGTGAATCCAAATAGTTGCATAGTTCTTTGACGACGTCGCGGAGAATATATACATTTCTTTGGCTTGTGATAAAATGTGTCAATAGAATTAAGTTTTAGAGCCTGGTTGGTAATATAAATTAAATAACTGTGCAAGTCCAAATATTTTTGCGGCTCGTGTGATCAATATTGGCAAGACAGTTCTGATGATAATGATACGCCCACATAAAATAAATTAGAGCTTTTATGAAAAAATATACATAAAGATTGTTATTGCTTTTTTTACGATAACATGATTGGAATTACAGATTAGACTTCATTTGGAAAATCTGATGTGTATGTAAATAAGATTATGGAAATTAAACAAAACGATCATTATTTCGACATTTAAAGTAAATCGGGCCTCTATTTTAGAATTTTGAGTTTCAAGCAATAAAAAAATATTATGTTACATGAATGAATAAAATTTTTATGTATCTAAAAAATAAATTTCTCGTGTTTTCACAGAACACAAACTTAAGAGATCAAGTAAGATTTTTCTCCAAATTTGTTCGAGTTTTCTCTGAAGAAAGTGTTTTCATTTGCTATATATCTGAATCAATGCATGATTTATGTTACAAAATTTGGTTCACAGACACGTGTTGTCTGTAAAAATTAGAAATAGAAAATAATTGTGGATGGAATTTTTTGCTCCTAAGGCAGTGTGTTTACTGTGGGCGTCAAGTCCCCTCCTTTTGACATAATTCAACCATCCGTTCAAAGGCGGAAGATAATTGTGTCAATGAAGACTGCCTCCTATGGCGCAAAATAAGGTACGTCTTCATACATTTGTTGTCCATCAGGTGATGAAAATCGATTAAGTAATTGATCAGTTGCCTTGAGAGATTCGACGTGAGATGGGATATAATTGAAGTTAGTCATCATCTTGAGTAAACTATTGAACATTCCTTATATATTGTTTCAAAAATTACTGTAACTCACTTTTGCAATAAAACCAGGTAAAGGTTAACCCGACGCAACCAATTACTGAAAGGTATAAATATCCCTCAATGATAAAACGTAGGTGAGATTTACTGCACTCAATATTCAGTGTTGAACAAGTGGACAGTAGCAAATTCAATAATTTTCTCAAACTAATCGTTTCCCCATGTCAATTTCGCCCATTTATTGCTTTTTATGAGTGTAGAGAAAAAAAGAAAAGATATATATGCCTTTAATTCACTCATTTTACCTCCAATATCCACATTCCAAAATCATGTTTCAAACCAGGTGTCTATAAAAGGGGGATAATATTAGTCATTTATCACCCATAGATAATGTTTAAGCTGGCGTGAATTTACATAAAAATCACATGTGATCACGAATAGCTTCGATAAATTAGGTAATCAGCTCATTATCGCAATCAGTTTCTCTTTTTGGGGATACTTTAAAACAAATTGCTCATGTCCAGCATCAACCTTGTTCGGCATTCAATGTGCATTCAAGTTTTCTTTTTTTTCATGCGCGCTCACAAAATAATAGCTCCTCTTTTGAAGAAAAAAAAATATCAAAATGAATAAAGAGAAACAACATACCAAATCACGTCTTATTTATTGCAATCTGCAACATTTTCAGGGTTAATCACATTATCAAAAAGAGCCTCAAGTGATGTTTAATTCCCATTTAATTCACTGGCGTTTTATTCACATTCGTAATTATAGTCATGAGAGATCTCTTAATGAAATTGTAAAAATAGTCTTATGAAATTTTCAACAGATTCCATGTGAAAAAGTGATATCATGTTGCTTTTTGAGAATCCGCAATGCAAAAAGAAACCCTCTCCAACACGCTATAATGTCTTTTGAGGTGTTTTCATGACGTCTTTTTCGTTTATGTTTTAGAGACGAAAAAAAATATTTTAGTGATAGTGGAAATGAATGAAATTCTTGAGAAATTCCTCTCTCAAGCGAAAAATGTTCCCATTATTAATCTTATTTTTTTGCTGTTCATTGCATTAGTGGAATAATTGAGTAACACAATTATAATGTTAAAGTGTCTCACCAGAATTAATAGTCCAAATATAAAATATCACGTCCAGTCCATAGGAAAAAAACCTTTTAAATGAATTTGGGAGAAAAAAAATAGTCTCGATATTTTATTCTGCAATGAAATATCATTGAATCAAATGGTATTTTTTATTATTTCAAAAAAAAGAGAGTGAAATTTTTGCGATTGTGCTCATGTGCAGAACGTGATGTGAAAAAAACACTTTCGGAAATATGAGTTTGGTTAAATTTACTTAGAATTCCTCTTACTCTGCAATGGCAAATGAATATTTATTTCGTAAACATGGTGAAATGAATTTCAAAGACGCACCATGCAAATATTAAATAGAGATTTCACCGTGACAGCCTCTCAGAAAAAAACAGTGTCGCTGATTTCTTATAAAAAGAGCAACACTTGAGCTGTGAAAGTAATATTGATATGCAAAACATGAATATTGAAAGATTAGATGGATGTATAAATGATTGATAAGAAGTGTTTACGGGTCTTTAGATCTTCCTTTTTTGTGGAATATCAAGAAAGCGACTAAAAGTCTACTGATGTGTTGCAAAAAATTGTAAATTAATTTTCTCAAGGGGAAGATAATAACTAGTTGTGATGTTATGTTTATATGGAAGTGCGTGAGAGTCTTTGGAAGTGGAAGTGCTAGAATTAAGTATTTTTTTTTAAGAATCCAATTAGCTTTTAGAACATTTCTTGAGTATTTTTCAAAATTTGAAAACTATATGTATTTAACCAATTCATTTAAAGCATTTTAAAATTAATGTCGAACTTTTTTTTTGTTTTCTAGACTTTCTAGATAGGGGGAGGCGCCCCAGTTTGGTACAGCTTCTAGTTTGGTACAACACAATTTTTCATGTAGTTTTCTTGAACGGAGCTGGTCCACTCTATTATATCATGATAGTAGGCCTTAAGCTCTATATTCTCTGAAAAAATAGTAAGGCTCCGTTCAAGAAAAGTCTCCCCCGTCTCCCCCTATTATCTTTGTAAAATACTGTCTTAAAGGCAAATCTTTAATTTATTGTTTGAAAGCCCCGCTCTCCCCTACCAAGAATATTTCGTTGGTTTAAAATGCAAAAGATTTAAACTAAAACGGTTTGTTCTTCTAAGTGAAATATCTTCAAAATCGGAACTCGCTGCTTGAACTAATGATTAAAATTAAATCTATTATAAAACTCATTTTAAAAAATTCTCACATTCTTACAAGATTTATTTCTTTTACTGAAACACCTTTTTAACATATCTTTTTCTTTTACTGCTTTGTTTCTCCATCAAGTCTGCCCCTTTAATTCCAATCTCACCATCTGCAAAGTCTTGTGAGCATTGTTCTCCATTAAAAAAAATTCTATGAATCAATGGAGCACCAATAGAAGAGAAAATCCGTATACTTAGTCCATTGTGCTGGCCAAATATCGTTGACGTCGCGCTGATGTCGTTGCGCTGGCAGAACGCGATTCTCAGCGTATGGCATTGCCTTATCTCGAACCAGAAAGCGTTCCGTATGAAATTGGATGGCGAGAAAGAGGAGAGAATGTACTGAGAAATGTGAATAAATACACGAAGAGGTTCAATGAACCGATTTTCAAGTGAAGTTACAAGGCAAGTTGAATGCTTTATGTATTGGGATTTGAGTGGAGCGCAGTTAGATAGTGGTGAGCCGCGCACTCACCAAGTACATAAAAGCCGCAAACGCTATTAAATATCATTGAGTCTCTTGAGTTTGAAATTATTTATGTCTTCTCTGGCTGAGACATCAAACAACATTCGAATACATCCAGCCAGTAAATTGAATCTGAAGCATTTCACGGTTGCAGCTTCGCGCAATTATCAATTGCTAAATTAATCATTGCTTCGATGTTGCTTCTGCAAGAGCAACTGGGACTGTGTGTGAGGTTAGAAGAGGCTAAAGAGGCAGAGATTATTCTTCTTCCTGAGATTTTATATTAATAACTTTGAAGAAAAAGTCAAGAAATTGTTTATTAAAAGTTATAAATCATTAAATGAACAATAAAAAGACGTTAAAGTTTCGAGGTTAGATTTGAATATTAAAATTTGAGGTTATAACTGTTTTTATTTCCGCTTTTTTGTTTTATAAATAAACTTTAATTTTTGCTGTATTCTTACAAAAATTTATTAACCAAAAACTATTCTCCATATCCTTGAATTCAACCTTACCATTTAATTGCAATAGCAGGAAAGAAAAGTCTGTTGTTAAAAAATAACCCTCATTAAAAAAACGAAGGAATGGGAATTGAAGAAAAATGGCGTTTCAAACGGAAAGCCTCCAATAAATTTGCCAATTTTTTTTTGTTCACTGATAAAAAATTCCCCAAAGGACAAAAAGCACTCCTAAAGGCTAAAGTCCCGCCAATAAAAAGCCCCCTACGGAGCCTGGAGAATGGGCGCGAAAAAGAGCGTAATAAGAAAATGAAAAAAAAAAACGTGAGAGACAAGAAGCCTAAAACTTTGTAATTATTTCTCCAATTACCCAAGTTGAATCCACTTGAGATAATTACAGTGTTGGACGCTCCTTTATTTCTTTTTCCCACTTAAATTTAATGATCAACTGAATTTTTCAGTGTTGCGTCTTCAGTGAAAATTTTAACTATACTAAACATCCTCCAAAGTGAGATGTTTATTTCTCATTTCTCAGTAACAACATGAACAAGCTCTTTTGATGTTTTCGATGTTTTCTAAATGCAGAAATATTTCCATTTACCTACACTTTGTTTCAATCTGCATTTCCACTGTATTTTTACTGCATCAGTAAATTTATTGAACATTAATTTTTCCAGGGAATTATTGCTGCTCATTTTGGAATGAATCATAGCCAGAAAAGATTTCTTTGAAAATAAAGCCTGTTCTTTTCTTAGAAGGATATTCATTATTTGCGGTCAATTGGGGGAAACATTTATTAAAGTTTATTTTATATTAATAACTCTCTTTTTATTATCGGTAAATCAATTTAAATGCACTGAAAGAAAAAATTGGTTAGATGAATAAAAGGTTTAAATAAATAATTAAAAAAAATTCTTTAATAAATACATTTTTGGCCGCCATTTGAATTGTTTTACAAACGCTATGTAAACTCTCCAACATATTTGTTAAACATAAAAAACCGTTAGAATATAACAATTTTCAACAAAGTTTAGTTAAATTTACCAAACAGAACCACAAAATATAACTTTTTGAAGAATTAACCATTCAGTGTGGGTTAAAATTTTCTTCCAAAAACCTTTCAAACTTATAAACTCTTCTGAATTCCATTAATTGGTCAAAACTAACGATCGAACTTTTCCTTGAACTTCTGACAAAATGGCGATTTTTTATGAAAAATTGAATATCTTAACAAACGGATTCTAATGATGTGCGATCGGATAGCCGATTTAGATAATTTTAACTATTAATTTATTATTATTGTTTTCATAAATAGCAATTGTTTACAATTTATAAAGGCTACCTACTGGTTCAAATTCAAAAAGAAGAAAAAATTGAAGAAACAAGCACTTTATTACGGCTGGTTTTGGAGATAATTACCATTAAAATCGTGGAAAATTTGCGAATTTTCTCTCTACCGGAATTCAAAGGTTAAGATTTTGAGATTAGGACTCAAAAAGAAGATAAGGGAATCGTTTTTAGACCTAAAATCTGCCTCATTTTTCTTTATTTCATAAATTGCAAATTTTCTAACACCGCTTTGGATCTCACGAAATAGGAATTTCTGTTTCTAATTTTCCAATATGAAACCTTTTTTTTTTCAAAAAGACATTTTCCGCTCTATTCGGGACAATCTTGATTCTCTATTTCTTGATTTTTCGGGTACTTTCTCGGAATGTTTCAGAGATAGCGCTCCGAAAATCTTAAAATTCTGTTTCCTAATTTGGATAAAGAAAAATTTCAAGATTTGGTATTCGGGGCCCTTAATTCTTGAAATTTGCTGTCAGAATGTCTTTATTG
>CAKKOB020001845.1:3911-17505 GCA_918844115.2 Phlebotomus perniciosus
CGAATACAAGATTGAAGGAAATCCTCGCAAGAAAAAGCACAAGAACCCAACTTAGAAGGTGACTCTTAAAAATCCCTCTTTTCCAGCTTAAATAGCAGAGAAATCACCCTGTTCTGCACTTTACCAATTCGGGTTATACCTTTTCTTCATTCTCCCCGATTAAATCTGCATCAATGGATCCCCACAACAATTTATAAAAGAGTAACTAAACTGATTTTTCTACCGATTCTTATGGTTTTGGGCGAAAATGTGAATGGCTTTTGTCGAAATTGAATTATATATTACATTTTTCATAAGCTGTCCCTGTCGTCTCGCCAAACCACCCCCTGAATTTTTCGGGACTTGTAAAATTCACTTCAAGTATGTGGAAAATATTTTGCCAGATTCTATTGATAAAATACCAAAATCCATGTTGGGTGCTTGAACAAATTTCTGGGCAGAGTAACAATTGAGTAAATTTCCCCAAAAAATGCATTTTATATATATGCAACTTTTCTCCTCTTCAATCCATGAGAAGTTTTCCCATTTTCTGTTCATTCTGAATGCATTTTTCTGCAAGCCTCACCTAGGAAATTCATTTTAATTAGACCTCTTGAAGTCGCGATTTCGGGGTGGAAAATCATGCGTGAAATATTGGAGGGAATAATCGAGAGATTAAAATCTCAGCATGATTAGAATTCACGGTGTAGCCAAAAATGCAATAATCCAGGGGTTTCCATGGTGGTAAATCCTCCGAGGGAAAGAGTTTCTCATTACAATTTACACTTGATGGCGTCACAAAAGCCATTTGATGTGGTAGAGAATTGTAATTGACAATGGATGTTGGGCTCATTAATGAATTTTCATAAAATTTTTAGTGAAAAATATTCAAAACAAAACGGATTATTCTTTTTTTCACTTCATATATGCAAAACGCGTTACCCACTCATAAGTGCGAGCTTTAAGCTCTCCACATGTGAATGTTAAGAGATTTTATCACCTCTGCAAAGCGATGGCATTGTACATATGTGAAATTTCTCTTTTTCGTGATATTTTCCACTGTTTTACACGCTCTAGAGTGCAGATTTTCCTCTGAGCTTCTAGGCGCAAATTTCTTTGACATGCTGAAGAGTTTCCATCTGCACGAACACTTTCCATCCACAATTTCTCTCACTTGCCCTCTAATTAATGTTGAAACTGGCAAAGGGTTTTCAATTGATTAAATGGCAGTTTAATTAATAGTAGTTTCATTCACTCACTTAAGCGCCCAATCCAAGCGTTAGTAAATCAAATTCAAATTATAACCGTTTTATTGTTTCAATCACCTCTAAAATTACAACGTCTCTTAAGATAATCTTTGAGAATGCGTTTTTAAAATTTCACAGTTTGCTGGAAGTTCATATGAAGCCCATTGTGTTTGCATAACTAATCATCGTGTGGCATTCTTCACTGTCTCTGTCCATCCGCATTCACCGAAAATTCAGCTCAGACTAACTCGCTAATTTGCTCCTCAAATACTCTGTCATCCTCAGTTATTGTCAATCTTTGAGTCTCTTTGGCCTCACATTATCTCCTCAATGCGACTCCTGTGCGGGGAAGGATGCCCAATCTTAAACCGGAGAGGATCTCTTCTCTGAAACATGAGCTAAAAGTCAAGTTAAAAGTCCAGTAGCTGATTTGTTAATGTGTCATCCATTGTATCTTTACATGATGATGTCTAAATTTCTCACTTTTCACCTCCGTCATAAGAAATTTTATCCACAAAATAGGTATAAGAGTGTTTGAAGAAACTTCCAAGGGGGAAATAACTTAGGGATCACTTTTATAATTTACATATTATTTTATTTGTTTACAATCTGCCGATCTACTTATCAAAGTGCCGTTTTGCCGATGAAATTGTCGATTTGCCATTTTTGCGGTAAATTGAGTACTTTGGTGCCGATTTGCTAATCAAAGTGCCCAATTGCTGATTTTCCGTTCAAAACGCCGATTTGCCGATTTCTCATTCAAAGTGCCAATTTGCCGATCAATTTGCCGATTTGTCATTCATATTTGCTGATTAACCGTTCATTGTAGTGAATTCAATTGCTGATTTGAACAACAAATCGACAAATCGGTAATTTGAACGGCAAATCGACAAATTAATCAACAAATCGACAAATCGGTAAATGGATAGGCAAATCGGCATTTTGAACAGAAAATCAGCAAATCGGTATTTTGGCGGGAAATCGACAATTAGAACGACAAATCTGCAAAACGGCAATTTGTACGACAAATCCGCAAATTGATAGGCAGAACTGTCAATTTGCCGATTTGTCGTTCAAATTGTCGATTTCTCCGTTTAAATTTCCGATATGTCGATTTGTTGTTTTGTTCTTGTCCGCAACTGCACGATTTCACATTTTGAATGATTATCACGTTGTTGAAGTATCTAAGTTGAGCTTCCGACTGATAATAGATACTGATTAATTAGTCTGAGAGAAGTAGAAAACGAATGGAATTGGGCATTTCGGAAAATTTTTATTTTAATCCAGTTACCAAAAGAAAAAGTAAATTCATGAAAATCAACTTTTTGAGCCATTTTTTTGAAAAATTCCTATAAATTCTAAATTAAGAACACTAGACTGATGAAAATGATAGGAGTTATATACCTTAGTGTCATCTTTGATAATATATTGGTTTGGCCCAGCTGACTGACTTATAAAACCACTTCAAAAATCGCTTTGTCCGCATCTGCACTTGTCCGCAAGTACCCCACATTCCCCTACTTATTTCAAGGAGTTAAACTTCTGTTTTCTTGATAAAATGAGACTTAAAATAGGTTAAACCAACGTTAGATCGTTTCGGTGCGTTACTCCTGTAATATTTTCTTTTAGGCGTATACTTCGGCAGTACAACACCCGTAAGAAAAACATATTAACATGTAGTTTAGAAGTTTCAGTAAATTCGAATTTTCAATTAAAAATTCATTTAGAAATAGAGAAAAGTCAGAAAATTACAGAGACTACATATATAATAATTAAAAAATCATATCGCGATCCTCCCATTCTAACTTCAATTATTCAACATTTTGAAAGTGTTTTTTTGAAACTCTTTCAAAATGGCGGATAAAAACGCCTCTTAAGCCCTATAAGCGCTGTAAATTTAGATAAAATTCGCCTTTTTGCCAAATAAAAGTTCACTCACCTGACCAAATAAAGTTGACCAGCAACTTGGTGGCCCCCAAGACGGCCAGAGCGTCGCAGAATTGACTCAAGCAGCTGTCGCAGAGGTGCACTAAGTGGCACACGAGCTCATAGAGGCACGACAGCGTCTTGATTTCGTCGTGGGACAAATCTCTCAGCGTCTTGCACGTGTAATTGACATTTTGAACGGGTGACGGACTATCGGGCGTTTCTATTTCACGCTTGCAGCAAAGCAATTTCGACGCATACACCAAATTTGGCACAAGTTTCACTTCCACATAAACCTGCAAATGAAAATGACTGAGTTTCAGATCTCTCACAGCTCTGGGGCGAATTCCTTACATTTCGAATGTCCAGGAGGATGCTGGGCGGTCCACCTAGAACGAATGGCAAACTCAGCAATTGAGCCACACTTTCAATCACTTTGCAGGAGGCTTTTGAATTCCTCAGCGGAGACACGATGATACTGACGAGATTTTGCTGCTTCAGCGAATCCAATTCCCCGTCGAGGATCTCCTGCATTGATCGATGGATGAATGCCAACCACTCTTCATTCTCAATTGGGGAACTTTGTGTGTCATCACAGGAATCCCAGCCTGGAGACAGTTCCGGCAAGCGATTCTCAACAGCCTCCGGATCAGTGAGGATTGACGAACCCAGGGATTTTGTAGTTTTCTTTTCTGCTTTTGCTCCTTTCTCTTCCTCCTCAGTTTCAAGTCTCAGGGAGAAATTATCGAGATTCTGACTGAGTTTCTTCCTCTCAAGCTCATTATTCTTCGATCTCCGGTGATTCGCTTTCATGTTGAGCTCTTTGGGAGTTTTGGGGCATGATTTCTCCGCGAAATTGTCATTCATGCGCCCAACAACCATATTGGAGTTTCCGGAAACGTACTCAGTACTCGTATCGATGTTCCTGATTAATGGAACAAGCAATTAACATCTTTTGATCTAAAAATGCAGTCAAATTGACTTACCGTTCGTCTCCAGTAGTCATCTTGGGCACTTCCTCTGTGTCTGTTTCCAGGGGTTCCAGATCACTCTGCAGAATGGCGTGAGTGCTATCACGTGACGACACAGCATCATCAGGATGGGGGAGATTCTTGAGTGTTGGCGGCAAGAGAGCCAGTCCGGGTGTTGTAAGTGGTGGAATCTTGTACAGTCTCCTCTTTCCGTCCATCAACATCTCCGCCTGGCGCTCCTTCTCGCGAGATTGCGACGCTGTGAGGGGATTCGTGAAGGGTGACTCGGGAATGTCTTCACTGAGTATCAAGATGTTATCCTTGACGAAGTCATGTGTGAGAATATCCTGCCAGGTGACGCGAATGGTTGGATCCTTCTCCAGGAGACCCTGCAGGAAGGAGATGCAGCAGTCGGAGAGGAAGCTGGGCCACTTGACATCATCTCTCTGGATGGACTTCACGAGTTGGACAATGTTGTTGGTGCAAAAGGGAGGTTGACCGGCCAGACACTCATAGATGATGCATCCCAGTGACCAGAGATCCGCCAGGTGGTCGTAGGGCTTCTCCAACATGATTTCAGGTGCCATATAGAGTGGGGTTCCCTTGATTGAGGTCAACACGTGAGTGCCAATCGTCATGTTCCGGGCGAGTCCGAAATCACAGAGCTTCGCGTGTTCCTCCCGGTCAATCAGGATGTTCTGAGGCTTTAGATCCCGATGGAGGATACGGTGGGAGTGCAAGTAGTACAAGGCGGACACGAGATCGTAAGTCAGTCTCCTGGTTCGAGGCTCTCCGATGGATCCCTCCCTCAGCAATGTGTGTAAGTCACATTGAGCAAACTCCGTTATCACTACAATCTCCTTGGACGTCTCGAAGGAGTCCAGCATCCGAATAATGTTGGGATGGCGTAATTTCATCTGAATCTCGTACTCCCGGCGGAGATTCTTCAGCTCACTGGAAGATCGCCCAGTCTGGCAGGTTGGGAAACCAATGGCTAAAGTTTGTAGGGAATTTTATCTGTCATCTCACATACCTTGAGGATTCTCTTGAGCGCCACGATGTTCTGGGACTCCTTCTCTATAGCCTTGTACACTCTACCGAAGGATCCCTCCCCAATTGGGGGAGAAACGAGGGAATATTTATCCATTGTTTACAAACACTCCCGGTGAGTACTGACGTCCACTACTTATATAGTTGTCTCTTTCCCACACACTTGTTGGTCAGAGATTCCGCCAGTCGCAGATAGATGGCGAGGATGATGAGTTTGAATTTGAACATAAATAAAATCTTAACAGCCGCAGTTTGTGTGTGAATTTCAAATGGTGATTAAAAATACTTTTCACGGCAAATTAAGCACGTAACATCTTTTTTATGGCTGCTATGAGATTAATGGAGCATTTTTAAGGGTTAATTTGTCAATGAGAAATTCTTGTGGTTTTTTATGTCGAGTTTTCGGGGATTTAACAAAAGATGTTCGTTACATGAACTTAGGTATAGGTTTCTGGTTCTCATACTCAGAAACATCCGAGACATCACAGTGAAGGTGAGAAACCGGATTAATTACTTTATGAGCACTTATTCACAGCCCATGACTTTGGCCAGTAAAAATGAGTAATTTGAACACAAAAAAAAAATTGGTAAGCAAGGAAAGCAGTAAAATACCTATATAGGTAGGTGGTAAGGTGAGAATTTGGGTTGTAAATTTTTTTTGAAGATATCGGATTGTGCTAAAATCAGTCATTTTTAGGGTATGTTTCTTCAAATGCGGAAAAATATCAAAATGATCTTGATTTTTTTATATTTAAAATTTATTTATTAATTTTTTTTTATATATCTGATCAGCTACACTGTCCCTCATTTTGCACACACCACTTGGGTGTTACAGCCTCAGCTCGGATGTCCCTGCTCACGAGTCTGTCCCTATGTCTATTGAGTCTTCCTTCCGCCAGATTGGCATTTGTGTCCGGATTTGACCACAATCTCTCCCCCAGAGCGGCAGTTCTGGGCCACGTGAGGGTTTCTAAGGGCAGAAATATCCAAAATTATTTTTTTTTTAGTAGAAATAATCTTCTCTTAAGAATCTCACCGATTGTATTGAGATCCACCAGTTCTGACCAGAGGCAGGTTTCACCACCTAGAACTCCATCAGCCGTGGGGATGCGATTGTTATAGACCTTCCGCCAGGAAGCGTAGGTTGTGATGCCCCAGAATCCGTGATCTAGATACCAGGCGTCTTTCGTGGAGAAGATCAACCGGTAGCCCTTTTCAAGGAGCTGTGCAGGCACTGGATCCTCAGCCTTCAGCCACGCCTGAACAATATACCGCTCCTTCTCCAGGTAGTTCTCAATTGTCTCCGGCAGGGTTAGGTGACTTGTCCAGAGAACCACCGGAGGTGGAGGTTTTCTAGGATCTCGACTACTAGGCGCCCTTCCACTCTCTTCATCCCATATCCTTAGAGCTGATGCTTGAAATTCCGCCCAGAGTTGAAGGAAATCCTCTCCTTCGAGATTCCTTCCGCGTGACTTCAATAAATCCCTGATCTCCTGGGAGGAGTTCCAGCAGGGGAAAAATACCTCATCCCCACCCATATGGAGTGTCTCCTCCGGAGCAATCACATCCATCACATCCCGATAAATATCCCTCAACACGTGATAGAGATTCGGGTTGATGGGATTGAGCTGACCACATGGTGGCTGAATGCAGAAGCTCCTCCAGGGCTGCTCATTCACACAGATAGCCAACTCCCCCAATCCATGCTGTGGACCCCAATTCCACCCATTTCCGGCATGAGCTGGAGCATCCAGCTCCAGCAGCACTCGAATCCCCCTCACTCGAGCCCATCGGACAATGGAGCGCACATCAGCCTGCCGGTACACGGCGTCAGCCGAGTAGGCGCCCCATTGGGCCATGAGGGGCACTCGAGGTGTCTCCAGGGGGAAACTGTGGGAGTCTGTGATGTGCCAGTGGAAGACATTGAGCTTCGTGGCCGCCATACCGTCCAGCATTTTTCTGATCTGGCGGATGGGGATGTAATTGCGTGCTGTGTCCAGCATGAAGCCGCGGTGAGAGTAAACGGGAGAGTCCCGGACCCTGGCAGCTCCAGTCATTACCAGGCCGTTTCGGTGGGAGTTTTCAGGGCCTGGCTGGACTGTTATGAGCTGAGATAAGGTCTCGAGACCGTGGCGGGCGCCATAGACAGTTGCAGAGGAAATATCCACGGACACTTTGTTGCCTGAGAGAAGATTTTCGAATTAGCTAGGCTCAAAAGTTTTTTTTTCAAATTTTTTTGAAGTTTTCGTAGATAATTTTAGAAATTATCGAAATTTTTGTACCTACACTCTTTCGAAATTTGCAAAAACCCGTTGGCCGTTTCGGTACAGAAATTCAAACAATATTTTTTGAAAATTTTTTTTCGAAAAGTTATTCGAAGCTAGATTCGAAGACAATTTTCGAAACTACTTTCGAAAAAAGCATAAAAATTCCATTTGTTTTTTTATAATAGAAATATTCGATAAATCCTTACCAAGAGTCGAAATGTCCAGACTGTAGGACTCCACTGTGTCCCAGGAGAGTTTCGTATCCGGTGATGTGATGAAAATCCTCACCAGCACTTCCGTCTCCGAGGGCAAAGTGCAATTAGCACCACATTCGAACTTAAGGCTTCTCATGAACAACTTCGTCATGTCCACCATTAGGTCCTTCGTGGCCAGTGGAATGTCTTGAAAATCGAATCTGATAAAGTTCGGATGGAACTGCATCAATCCCGGTGAGATAAAGGTGTTTCCTGTGGGTCGAGGCCACAAAGCCCCGTAACTTCCACAAACAAGACGACAAATCTTCCACGTCTCATACACCTGTTCATTTAATCTCCCACCAAAGGAGTTGTCCTGATTCAGGGCATTCCTGTTCACCCGGACGCATTTCTGCTCCTGGACACACTTGAAGGCCCACAGATCCGCTCCGACGAGGGTCAGTGTGGCAAAAAGTAGCAGGAGACGCATCGTTTTTACCTATAATGATGATCAAGGAGGAATTATTCATGCACGCACATCTCTCGCAAATTTCTTTTCTATGAGTCTCTCTTGTCCAAATTATGCAAAACACTCATTATCTGCCAGAAGAACAATGGATTTATCGTTTGATGGTATTTTAATGAGTCTCAGATCGAATTAACAGATAATTTTCGCCTCATTTAAATGCGTCGACGATGTGAATTTTAAACGCGTGAGAGTGAGAAGTGGCAGAAAGGAAATGCTTTTTGTTCATTTCTTATCATTTGAGTTTTATCACTTTGAGCGGAATTAAAGGCAATGACTGGAATTTTATAAATCTTGTTATAAAGACATTAAAGGATATCAATTCAATGAATTCGAACCATGTTTTTAACAGCTTATTTTGAAAATGGCGCAATTTTTATCCGTTTAATTCGAAAGGAGCGTCGTTTTTTATGTTTACTCGCGGAATTTTTATCAATTAAACTTTGAGAAGTGTAAGTTTCAGCCCAACTTCTTGGTGAATTTAGAAAATTCCGACCAACAATGTTAAGTCTTTGTGTCTCAGAAGAGATTTTCTCAAAGAAAGTGAACACTATTTCTCTGCTCAATTAACTTGGGTCAGTTGAACAATATATTATTTAGGTCATTTTTGCATGTTTAGACACATCTGAGATTTCTATATAATTGTAGGTACACATTTCACTATTTACACATTAGCTCTGATGCACAAGTGATTTTCTTAGGCTTCATTATATTGAGAAGAAGAGGAAAAAAAGCCACACAAGACACACTTTGAGATGCACGGAATGTTTCCACGTGTTTGTGATCTCTTCACGTTCCGATTTTTTTTCTATGGCATCTCCTTTGCATACGAAACGCATCTTAAATGTTTTCCATTTCTCTTCTGTGTGTCATTCTCGCAGATTTTAAATGCTTTTTGAATAGGAAGTGGCGCGCGATACCAATTTTAGATTTGATTTTCATACACTTTCCTCCACTTTTGTTAGGAGAGAGACACTCGTGACGCCAGAGATCGCCGAAATAGGGACAAGTGGATCAAGAAGATGCTCCTATTTTAAGACTCTCGCACTTCTCAACCAACTTGAAACCCCATTTCTCACAAAATCAGAATTTATATCACTTAAAAAATCACAGAAAAATCCATAGAATTGCAATAATTTGCCAAATAATAATTACTTTTTACCTGCTGCCTGGTTGCTGTTGAGAGCCAACACAATATAACGATTTCCGTGGTCGGTGGTGCGAGGAATTTCTTGCGATCCGCCAGACCAGTCAGCTCGGTGGTCAGCTGTAAACTGAGAGGCTCACACCAGACTTCCAGGCATTTTAATGTAGCGAGCGAGTTCCAGGCTATGCTTTTTGCCGGCCAAGCCACGACGGGCTCGTCTTTCAGGTGTTAAGAATATTTTTGTCACTCCGCGCCTCTCTCATGTTCAAATGCCATGTGCCATTGATAGAGTTGATCATGGAGAGTTTTAAGATAATTTTATAGAGTAAAACTTAATGATATTTCAACAATTTAATAGCACGAGAAATGATGTCTCCGCTAAAGGTGGCTTGGCTAAGCTTTTGGAATTATTCTAAGAATCTTGGCTACTTCAGGAAACTTCCTTTTTAATTTGTCTTTTTATTATGTTCATTTCTTGAACTGAAAACGAAGGATTTCTTCATCGACTCTCTTACTTTGTGAACTTGAAGAATCAGTAAAATATTTCTGACGCTAGATGGTGCCCTCAGCTGTGTTGCACGTGAAAGTGTCTTAACTAAAGTTTTCATAATTCTCAATTTTCGGTAATTTCTTCGCTAATCAGGAAATTTAATTAATAAAAAAGTATTTTCGGATCTTTTTCTTAATCCTAAGCAAGTAAAAAGAGGTAATTATTCAGAAAATCATCATGTAAATTCAACTCTGATATCTTGGCAGACACGCGAGTACTTTTGCGAATGATGTAGCGTTTATTGAGCCAACCCATCCCATTTGGTTTTATTTTAGTGTCTGTCGTGTCTGTCTTATGGGAAAAAACAATGTCTTTGCCACAACAGTGATTTGCTTCATCTCAAGGAGTGCTGCCCGGCCACAATTGCCCAGGTGAAATGCAAATGAGTTTTGTGGGAGCTACAAATTTGCTCGCTCTCATACAATGTCAATGTTCCGCTAAGCAAATATTATTACAACAAAAAAGGAAAAAGAACTTAAGAAGAAGAAATTGATTGACACTATAAGATGATCCGGGCAAATGGGCAAATGCATTGAGTGATTAAATTAGCTGAAGAATTACAGTTCATCGAACTCTGAGTGATGAATTGAGCAAATATCCATTGATTAAATTCGCAAATAGAATAATTGATGACTCAGGAGAGTCGGAGTCTGAAATACAGTTAATGAAGCGCATTTTTTCTTACCTTTGATCTTGGTGGGAAAACTGGAAAGAAGACAAGGGCGATATAAGTTGAGAGTATCTATTGAGAATAGAGCAAATAAACTGAATATTAACCTAGGCGATTTTTCAATATTTTGGTCTAGAAGCCTCGCTAGAAGATTTTGGGATTTATTTTCGTTTATAAAAATTGATGAATTTATCTAAAATTTAAGCGGAAAAGAATTGTATTTGAAAAGTCTAAAGATTTTTAATTACTTATTGTGAAAGTTTAATTTTGTTTTTTGGAAAAACGGAATTTTTAATTATAAATAAAATCATTATTTTTTTCAAAAATCTTTAAAAATTACCAAAGCTCAAAAATCCAGTAAAAATCTTTGATATTTTTAGTAAAACTCTTAACTTTTAAAAACTTACCAGTGCTCAAATTCTTCTTTTTCATTCACCTATTGTTTTTTTAATAATTTTTTTTGCTAAATACTAGGAATGTGTGATAATAAATTCTTTTTGTATTTTTCTATTTCAAATATTCGTCAGTTTACGCAAATCCTAATTACAGTTTTTTTTCTTCAATTTTTGAGAATATTTTTCGAATTTTAAGCAATTTGCTTCCAATTATTTTCCCCCTTTTTGTAAAACACAAAGGCAAATGAAATATTCACTCATATACATTTATTGAGACATTCTTTTTCCTTTCGCATTTCAAATCAAATGAAATTTGAAAAACTCTTATTATGGGAACCGCGATAATTATTTTCTGGAGTAGTCAATACAGCCGTTCGATGTCAAGTCAATCTCCTCAGAGTCAGAAGATGCCTCAGATTCGGTTTCATGAGCCGGAAAGGCCACATTATTGTTGTTGAATGACTCCTCGGGCTTTTCGGCTCTCGGACTCTTCGCCACCGGCTCTTGCGTGGCGTTCGCGGAAGACTTGGCGCTGTGAGGCTGAAAAGCCGGATGCATGAGGGTAAATCCGGGGTCACTAACGCCATTTGATGGGGGCGGACAGGGAGGGGGTTTCTCATTCATCGGCACCACCGGTGGGTGAGCTTCGGCTCCGGGAGGACGTCCGGGCATCATCATGGGTGGCGTTCCCAGGCTCAGACATCGCATCCGCCAGGCGTCCTGCAACAGTTGCAGTCGAGCCTGTTTCCGCCACTTGGCTCGACGATTCTGGAACCACACCTGGTCGCAACGTGATATGAGATTAGGACGATTTGGGGTCAAGAGACTCACAGAGATCGTTTGATTCTGAGCCGAAGTCAATCGATATCAGAGTTGAAGGGGATGCATATTTGTGTAGATTGGGATGAAGGATTTTTTTGGACTTTGAAAAGGGGTTTTCGTTCGTTTTTTAATAAAAAAAAATTACCGTTTTTTATATAAACCAACTTGTTTTTATATAAAAAAAAATCATTTTAGGATCAAAATTTTCTTTTGTTTTTTTTATATATTAACACTCTTGGGAAAATTAACACCATTAACACCTTTCTTCACTTTATCAAACATTTAAAAACCACTAAAATAACTAAATCAACTCTGATAAGGCGATTAGGCTCACTTGAATGGAATTCTTTGAAGCAGGAGCAATCCCTTTGATCGAATCCCCATTCAATATCTCGATAGTTTCCGCTCACTCACCTGAACTCTGGCCTCACTGAGGCTGATTCTGAGGGCAACTTCCTCGCGCAGGAATACGTCCGGGTAGTGTGTCTTCTGGAAGAGTGCTTCCAGCTCCTGGAGCTGTTGAGGTGTGAATGTCGTGCGATTACGACGCTGCCTCCGCCGTCCGAACATGTACTCAGTGAGCAGGTCGTTGGGCAGAGGCGACAGGAAGGGTCCCGCCATGGTACGACCTTCCAGGATGAGACTCGAACAGCAACTGAGCGATGATGAACAATATTGCACCCTTGAAACTGCTTATCCCCTCCATTGTGGGGGTAAATGAATAAAATCATCCCTCTTTTGTTGTTCATCACAACGTGGCCAGGAAGGGAATGAAATCCCTCTCTCTAATGGCTGCAAAATTCCCATTCAAAAAAGATTCACCTGAAACACTTGAAGATCATCTCATGTGTTTTTTCGTGAATTTATCTCACCTGTTAAGGCAATTATTAGAGTAATTTTGGCGGCAAAAATACATCCAATTTCACATCATTGTATCAGACATTAAATCACGATTCACCCCTCGCATTTGAGCGCCTGCGTGAAAATGCATTGAAGGGCGGAGCGCCTTTGGCCAATCGCAGGGAAAATGCAGATGGATTTCATCCCCTGCGGAATGTCGATGGAGGACGAAGGGATGAGGCAAATGAGACAGCATGTGGTGAATAATCTAACACAGTTGATTTGATAAATGAAATCCACGCGAAACAATGGGGCTCCATTTCTCCATGCTTGTCGCCCCCCGGATCGACAAAAGCCACCTGATTCTCTCAACAGTGAGAGAGAATGGGGTTGGATTGTGCATCAGATGGTTGTATGTGAAAGTCTCCGGACACGAATTCACGCATAGGATTAATTAGAGTGATGCGAGGTGTAAAGATCTAGTCTTATAGGGTTCTATTGTGCTTTAGATTTTCAGTAAATCAAAAATTAAATTAAATAATTTCTGATGTTTTGTAAGGATAACTTAGGAATTACCCAGACAAACTTTGTAAGAATTCATTGAAAAGTCTCTAGATATACAAGATTGCAAGGGGGAAATATTATCGTCGGAAGTGGTGTAATCTTAAATGGAAGTAAGCGAGCGTCTTTGAAAGAAGAAGTTTATTTTTAAGCATTCAATGAGCATTCAGAAGAATTCACGAGCTTTCCCAAAATTTTGAAAGCTATTAAATCAACATGTTAGCTTTCACTATTCATTTAGAACTTCTTTAAATTGTGGAACTGGCAGTATTCCATTGAGCGTGGGAAAACATTTGTTTCTCATGTCATTCATTCCCTCTCTCTTACACTCACTCAAATCCCTATCTTTTATCCCGCTTGCACATTAGCACATGAGACCATTTTTGTTTTAGCACAGACATTTCTTCCTATCTCTTTCTCACTCATATACAATGAAAGGGAAAAATATA
>CAKKOB020001848.1:0-17456 GCA_918844115.2 Phlebotomus perniciosus
CCCTCTTCCAGGCTCTCAGGGTGTGTAAAATTGTTGGGCTATATAGAATGCAAAGTAGCTGCAAATGAGGATGAAATTTAATAAATTCCGGTGGAGAGGCAATCTGTTGAAAGAGAGAGAGTGTCCAAGAGATACACCAGGAGTGTTTAAGCAACAAGAAGCCACTCAGCTTGAGAAACTATTCCCCATACATTCCATATGAACTAAACATAAACTTCACAGTCCAAACTCAATTGTAAAGTGCCCCAGCAAATTGGATACTGTTTGGCCATTTTCACTCCCGCACTCAGACCTCTCCAAGTCATAAATCTACTTATAATGTTCTCACAATCGACAAGAAATTTCCGCCTAATGGGCGCTCTGGGGGCTCACAGCCACAGAATTTTTGGACATGCAAGATGGTGTGAGACCCGAGACGGTGTTTTGCGGGCTTCTGTTGGGAAATGGTCATGGGAAAATTTCACCCCGAAATTGCTGACTCGAGAATATTTCATATTTAAGTTGTTTGTGAGCACAAGAGTCTCCTCAAAGTACCATACACTCATTGTAATAACTATCGTACCGCACGGAAATGTCTCTTACATTCCACATTTAATTTTATTTCCACTCAACCAATATTGGTGAAATCCGCAACTAACAATTTCAATTTTCTTCCATTATTGCCGAAATGGTTTGGATGCGCTGAAAATTTCCTAGCATGAAAATGTGAGTTTGTATCGTTAAATTTGGAAAGCTTTCAACAAGTGGAGAAATTTTTCTAAAGCAAAGAAATTCTGCTATAAATTTAAGAAAAAAAAACATAGTTTGAAGTAATTCTCGGAGTAATTTGAAGTGCAAACGCTTGAGGTGAATTGCCTACCCTCCGTGAATTCACGAAATTCCCGTCCAATTTTCCATATGATAACTTTTAGAAAGAAAATCCAAGTTTCTAGCACTTCATTAGCACTGTAAGAACGGAAGTGTAAATATATATTCTGTAGAGTGTATTTGCTCTCTTGGGGTTTTCGGGATGAAAATCTAAATTATAATGCTACAACTATGAGTGGTGAAATGAAATATTATGGGTGCTCTTCTGCCAGAGTTTCAAAACTTGAGGAGGAAATGTGTGCCGAGAATTCTGTGTGAAACCCCACAAAAGTATTGAAAATTGTTAACGACACACACTGAGAATAATTTCATTTATCACTAAATATTTCCTTGTTCAACGGAATGTTTTACACTATTTTGTGGCTTTTATGTCTTTTGGCTCGGATACCATCAGGGACACAGACTTTTTATTAACACAGAGCAGTTGTGACGTGACAAAAAAGCGAAAAAATGACAAAATCTATTGTTGGTGATTAAAAAAAATCCATCTAAAACGACTTAATACTCACATGATGGCTCGAAATTTCAATCGATTTGTACTAAAGATTTATTGAACAGTTAAAACTACTGGGAATATTGCCAAATGTATATGATTTTTATGGTATTTCAGTGGGGGTGGTTTTTAAGCGCTATGCAAACCGACGTTTTGGGGTATCAATTGCCATCACAATGACGATGAATTTCCCTTTAACATGCAACCAACAACCATGAAAATGCGTTACACAAACATTGATTCAATATGTGCTTAGTATTGAGCTCTAGTTTAATTGCAGAAATAAAGATCGATAATTTTGGCACGATTTTTTCAATTGTCCCATCAATTCTCATTTCCATTTTTCTAGTGATTGATATTTATCCAGAAAAGCTAACTTTTTGTGGGGAAAATTGTTAAAACATTGCAAAAAATAAACAACAGCGAAGATAGTAAATAAAATGGTTTGAATTTTCTTTCAATTCGACTGTTTATTTTCTCTGTAGTCTGTTGTTGTTTTCCTGCGTGGTAACTCATGCATAAATTTCCCAATTAAAATCAATTATCTCACGATAAAGTACGAATTTCTCAAAACTCGGGGATCGCTTTTTCTCCAATTGTTGCGTGGGTTGTGAAATTGAATTACTCACGAGGAGATGCGAGGAGAGTTAAATTTTCATCACAAGACTTTTTTCCGCTCTCAACTTTGCTGCAACTTTTCGCTAAATGCCAAGAATATTCCCAGCGAGAGGGCGGCAAAAAAGCGCAGAAAGACAAAAGTGGCCACTTTATAAATTCAAATTAATTAGTTATTTCGTGCTTGAGAAAATGTTCATGACTGTTGAATTGGATGGTGATTTAATTTGAACATTTGAAGTGGTTAGAGCAAACTTTTTATCCCATTCATTCACCGGGAATATTGAACGTGTACAAAACGAGAACAGCTTATCGAGTCTTTTAGTTGAACTACAAAACTATTGAAGGAGGGAAAAGTCATAGTAAAAAAACAGAAAGGTTCGATTATCAGTGCAGAGGAGAGTATAGTTGGATTTTTTTTTATTAAGATAAAATATTGAAATAAGGCAAACTTATCTAATTGGATTTGATTATCCGAAGCAATTGCATTTCTTAGTAAAATTGCTTTTTATCATATTATAATTTAAATCCTAATGTGAGTATAAAAAGTCCAAATTTATTTGCATTTTCACATTATTCATGCTATAAGTTTGAATTTAATCCCTCTCGATATACATACATATATTATAGCAACTGTCTGCACTATGTGCTTTGGTGTTTTCGCCCGGGTCTTCGCTTTATTTTAAGAGAACTCCCATTGGGTGAGGTATTTGATCAATTAAATTATGCAAACAGTCAGTCTCTGTAAATAATACTGAATTAGTAATTGTTTATCGGTGAAAAGAGGAAAAACCACTGCATTGAGGAGAAAAACATTCGAGCTCACTGTCAATTTTAATTAGACTTCTTTTTAAACTGGATACACTCGAGAGCTCGAGAGTCAGTATCATTGTTCTATCTCAACTGGCAGATTAAATTGATTGACACAGAAAGTGTATTATCGAGATAGAAAAAAAACACACACACACGTCTGTCCAATTTGCTGGAGTGTTCCTGGCTTTAGGTTTTTGAAATTGCAATGTGAAACGTGAGAAATTGAATAATTTTCCATATAATGACCTCATAATCTAATAAGATGACATTACTGAATATTGTATTTGGAGCGAGTGCAGGAAATATTCCTACGGGAGGAAATTGAATTTTTCCCCTTTCACAAATATTTTCCAATTCATACAGTTGTAAATTGAAATTTCTTCTCTCTCGTGGGAAAAATGGAATATCTGCGGTTTGGAGGCGTGCAAAAAATCGAAAAAATCTTGTACGAGAGATAGGTATAGGTTGTACGTATATAATAAGAATGAGATTTTTCATATATATTGAACGGATGTATTTTTCCGTCGTGTGATGCAATTTTCTATACCATGAGAAAATGTCGAAGGATAAGGGAAATCCTCCTCCATTTACATTCCTTCATATAGTATTTTCCTTCTTGAGTAAAAATTGCAGGTTGATGTGGCTGTTTTGCCATAGACAATTTCTTCTTCCGTTGTTGGGAAAACTCACGGGGGAGATATTAGGGTTAAAGAGACGTACACCACTTCCAGCATTTTTATATTTTATAAAGAAAGTTTCCCAATAGTTCCAGCACTTCAGTTGTGTTGGGAACTTTAAAAAGAAGCTTTTAAAATTTTGAAAGGAAGCTTTGAAGAGCTTTAAATGAAACTTAAAGAGCTTTAAATGAAGACGAAGACAGCTTCGAAAGAATGCTTTCGAAAGAGTTTCAAAAAGAATCTTTAAAAAAAGCTTTAAAGTGCTTAAAAATGTAGACTAAGAGAGCTTTGAAAGGAAGCCTAAAGGAGCTTTAAGGCAGTTTTAAACAATTTTAGGGGGTTTCGGAATTAGCTTAAAAGATACAAAACTTCAAGAAGTTCTAAATCAATTGTTAAAGCTCACAAGTTGATCTAAAAGCTTTCAGAAATATTCAAAGAGCTCATAAAATGATCCGAAAGCTCCTTTTAAGCTTTTCATAATAGCACTACAATTTTAAATACGCTAGCGAACTTCCATTCAAGAGTACACCAGTTCTGTCTATAATATCTCCCTCTTGGGAAAACTGGAGGAAAACCTCTGGCGCAATTTCCATGACACGAGTGTTTCTTTTTTCTTTCATGTTGCTATCGGGAGCTCATTAATTTACTGCGGGAGGGAAAAAGTTTGTTGGACGAGATGGGGGTTATTGTGCATCGAATTAAGAGGCGATACTCTTTGGTGTCATTAATCACTGGCGTTAACTCCCATTACAGGATCCATCAGGCGGTGTGCAATAATTAATTGGATAATTGAGCGACAGTTGCAAGGTAGTATTGTTGAAAATGCATAATGAAATTCAATGCAATCCACTTTGAGTTGCTGTAACACATTATGGATTTGGTGTTGGATTGCAATATTGTTATCGAGTTGAAAGCTCGAACACTAAACAGTCAACATAATATTGAAAATCATGTAGAAATTTCTCAATGTTTCATTGCATTGTGTGAAAAGCTTCTCGCAATCGGATTGGAATTTAATTAATTTGAAATTTGAAATTCAACTCAATCGAAGAGAAGAGATGGAATCAATACCCGAAAGTGTGAAATATCCGATTTGTCGAATCAAGGCATATAATTCAAACATATTGAATCAAATTGAGTGATCATGTCTGGCAAAATATCAGAGGTAGGATGAATACCTTTATGAAAAAAGACACCCTATTGTTCTTTGCGGCTTTGCTACAGCAAAACACTTGTTCGCTCTTCCTACGCGATGACCTACTTTTCTCCATTGCCGAGCTATTTCACCCCAGAATTAAATTGTGCCAATTTCACTGCTGGTGTTCTCTGTGAAATCTTTCATGCGGGCGACATTTTCTATGGAAGAGAAAATGAAGTTAGGAAGAGATGAAATTGAAAGTTAAAATCTCTCTCTAAATTGTATGTTGTGCCTTTGCAAGAAGCACAAGTTTCACTCAGGAAGAAGCAAGTGTAACTTTTCTTATTGACTAACAATTGCCTCCTCACAATACGTAACACCCCTTTTGTTAAGGCCACTTCACACGGCTCCATCGAGGAGGGACGCAAAATAAATTGATGCTAACGCCAATTTCCAACTTTGTATTTCGCTTCTTCTCCAAGATATTCACAGTTAATTTACTTAAACTTTCTGTATGTCTTTGACTTGCCACTCTGTTCTCTTGCCCAGTTAATTTTAGAACAGAGAATTTATCTGTGATTTCACGTGAAATTCGGTAACATGTAGAACGTGGAATATATAGCGTATTCTGTGAAATAATTTTAGAAAAACAGGAAAATTTCATTATATAGAGAAAATTGAATGAAAATAAAAGGAGACAATAAAAGTTGATTTGAAATTTTCAATAGAAAATAGGTCAAAGCTCTTTGATTTCTCTCAAGAATGAATTTTCGAAATGGTTGCTCGAAAGATGGTAATACCATTTTCCCAAAAATCCTAAACAAAATACAGTCAGCATAATATATATTTTTCCAGAACCTTTTAGACAATATTATCTATATATATAGCACTAAAATAGGTGTATGAGCATCTAAAAATTTACAATATTTTTGATATCAGGTTAATTCACCAGTCAGTGAGCAAAAAAATAAAAAAAAAACATTTTAAAGCAAGTTAGAGTTTTCGATACAAATATGAAAAATGGAATAATCGAGGATTTCTACGCCATATTTGCCAGAGTATATTATAAGTGAAATTTTAAGCTTCTCGAAAACCAAATTCTGCTTTTTCGAGGATGCAAAATGTTGAGGCCACCATAGAGTGTTCATATCACTGACAAATATGCGCTTAATGTTTGAAATTGTTTAACAGTAACTCCATGAATGCTCCACCAATTATGTATCTCATATGAGAGAATTTATTGTCATGTTTGTGGCTGTTACTAATGCAAATGGCTTGGGGAGTATATTTTGTTCTTGCACTGAAAAGGAATGCCTCCCACCCAATGTTAATCCCTTGAAACAGATTGATGTTAAACAATGCGGAACATTTTGCCTCACATGCTTTCCACGAGATTTACAACACTTTACTGTTGAGAATTGTAACTCGAGGGGCTTCTTTTCCTTATCCCACCATGAATTTCCCCTTGAAATGCGTTGAGTGTGTAAATAGGGAGTTGCAGGAAATTTGATTTATTTGACCTCGTGATGCCAGGCTGAGTGATTTCCATATTATACCCCAGGAAGATAAATTTTAATATCATGCCGTGCAGCCGAACGTGCAACAGATTGTCTCTCGTCAATTTGCGGAAGGGATCACCAGAACCAGATGCGAAGAGTTCGTGGTGGTGAGATGGGAAAAAATTCAGCAACTTGTTTTATTCTCTCATGGCAAAGTTGAACATCAGCCAGAGAGAAAGTTGATTAAATTTCCTCCACATTTCCTATACACACATGTTTGCAAATAACATTAGTTACAAAAGATAGTCTAAGAAACACTGTTAGGATGGAAATAATTTAATCAAGAACGCACAACTGAAACTCAATATCAAAAATTGTGATTAAATTTTCATCAAATTCTCCTTTTTTGTACCATTTTTTGTGATTTCTCGTCTTTCTCGGGCTTCTTCTTGAGTTTTTTCGCCCACCCCCTCTTAATATCATGTTGTAAATTAAACTTTCATGGTAAATATTGACTCAGAGCTTTTTTTCTGACTTTCCTTGAGAATGCATCATTTTAATCAATATTTGTGTATGTTGAAGGAAATTTTCCCAACTGAAAACTATCTTCTGTCAATAGATTGGCACGATATTCTGGTGAACTTTTCCTCCTGAAGACATATTTCGAAGGAAAAACATTTTCCTA
Source organism: Phlebotomus perniciosus (assembly GCA_918844115.2). Classification (NCBI taxonomy): domain Eukaryota; kingdom Metazoa; phylum Arthropoda; class Insecta; order Diptera; family Psychodidae; genus Phlebotomus; species Phlebotomus perniciosus. The sequence goes on from CAKKOB020001848.1 coordinate 6,788, forward strand.
CAACCGACCAAAGGTAAATTTACTTTCCCGGTTGATCTATAAGGAACGAAAAAAATCCACCCTGGAGCCTAAAGAAAAAAAACGCGAAGAAAATTAAAAGAGAAAAGCCAAAACAAACAACGCTGAACCATTTCATTCCTGTTTTGTTTGTTGTCTTTAGTGACTTATTAAAAAAGGTTAAATCCAAATTTAATTACATTTTGCGAGCAAATACAGGATTTCCAGGGGAGAACGGGAGATGATGGCATAATTTCTACACACAGGGGTGTATGTTCCTAAATTTCGGGTGAGAATCGTGCTCTCGGTGTTGGCAACTGGAACACATGGAGCCTTGTGATACTTTTAATAAAAAGTTGCGCTAGAAAACAACCCCCGTAAATAGAATCACCACCCTTTCTGTTTAATCTATGTGACTATTAATGCCAAAATAAGCGTGTGAGAGGCTAAAATAAGCTACAGAATGGACATGACTTGTCCGAGGGTGGTTTATTTCATGGAAGTAATAGCATAATCTAGAATTTATAAACATTTCTGCCAAAAGCCCATTTTCTCACCATAAACCAAATTATATAGGTTGAAGAGGAGTGAGAGTGTCCCACAAATTTTCCCTCCCATCAGTGTTTGATACAATTTCCCACCCAGTTTTTCCAGGCAAACAACCATCTCTTTTATTTCCTCAATCTTCATGGGACCTTTTACACACATCAAACTCTGGGGGTGGTTCGCTTGCCGTTTTCCAGCTATTTTAATTAAATTATTAATCTCACGGGATTGAAAGGCGCCACTACCCATAGCTCTTTATATAAGAATCAACAGGGCATTATGAAACGCTATGCATCACTGGTGTTTATAATTCAAAAAGAAATCTCAAAGGGGTTGTAGCTGGGAGTTTTGCAATGATTTTTCCGGCAGCGTTAAAGGTTTATCTAAAGAAGACATAAAACTCTCACTTGGCAGCCCCTGGGGCTCTGTGGAGTCAATTTTATTGGCGCATGTTAAATCACCGAGAAAAGACACTGAGATTTACACCCTCTGAGATATTTCCTACGGGATGAAGTGCCAAATAACTGGTTAAAGGAGCAGCATTTAGATGCAATGATATTTCCCATAAAATCCCTTCTCTTGGTCCATTTGGTCACATTGCAAATTTGTCCCTTTATCCCTATATCAGGGGTTGGGAAATTCATAAGAAGCTTTTCACCAAGGATTGTCTATTTTCCCCGCAAAATTTATGGATGCCACTATCTATGCTCATCGTGAGTAATTTCTCATAGTATTCTCGTGACACGGCGATAATTCAAATGAGTTCCTGATAATTTTATCATTGCAGCCACCCACACGAAATCCGCACCCCGTCTGGGTGGTGGGAGAGGCTTTCTCCCCGGCCACAAGAAAGGAAACAATTGTTGAGCGAGGAGGAAGGATTGTCAAAAAAGAATGATATATCGATGTTTCTGGCTCAGTCCCCATAAATTACCCTTCTTGTGTGTCCTTCGGCAATGCGAAGAAGAAAAAAAAGCTTCCCTTTGAGGTTATGCGGAAGGATGAAAGGGTGTGGGCGAAGTATAATAAATTTGTGCATAAAATACACTTCTTTTTGTGCTTCAACCCAAAACATGGAGATTAACACGATAAGAGCCGACAGAGAGGGGAAGGAAAAAATTTATTAATGTTCAACTTTTTACACCACTGATTCCTATCATTTATTATCCAACGCCTGTCAATTGATCTTCACTCCTTTCACACCACCAAATTTCCGCCATCAGATATCCTGTGGGCTTCACCGAACACTGAGTAGAAAATTTGGATTCTCATAAATTACAAAAGAGAACAGCACAGTATATGTATTTGTGACTATATATAGGTAAAGCTTAAAAATAAGCTTTTGAGAAACTACATAATAAGGATTTAGCTTTCTAATCATTTCTTTAAATAAATACTTTCAATCTGACCATTGTCCAGCATCAGAAATCTTTTCCCTCAGTGACGAAAACCTCCTTTCTCCTTGCCCTTGATGGAAATACAAGCAGCAATCAATAGGGGGGACATTTGAGAATCGGAAGGGCTTTTTTCTCCACCCACTGGGGTGAAGCATGAGCAAACAATGTAACACCACTGAGAGAATTATGGCAGAGCACAACATAAAATCACCAGATTTAACTTCTTAAGTCCTTATCACATCAACTTCGGGTTGCGCGTGTGTTTTTCCAGGCAATAGAAAACAATGAAATTTGTCCATGTGGAAGAGGGAATCACATTCGAATCCCTTGCCACATACCCCCTCCCAAACTCATCGCCGGGCACCACAGGAAAAGCGAATGGAGCTAATTCGTGTAACTTTCAGATGCTCCCCATTTTATTCTCTCAATGCTTGATATGGATTCTGTGCCCTCGATGCTCTTCTTTTTTTCTTTCGGCAATTTAGCAGCGAGCAACAGTAAGAATGAGACAATTGAGCCGAGTGACGGCAGGAAGGAATCACACCATTAGAAAGACATTTCCGAAAGCTCTCTTTTGGGCTTTCGCTACGCTCAATAGCACAAATCAGGAAGTTTTTCGATTGTCTTCACAAATCAATGGAATCACAAGGAAATGTCCTCAGAGCAAATAACATTGCTCCCAATAATTATTGCTGCTCGGATGGGATTTAGAATTATTTAAATACCCCATAGGGATTAATGTCCTCGAGATGGTCGATGTATGAATATTTTGCATATTCAGCACATTTTGGCAACCGAGACTAGTTGGTGGTTCAGTGAACCAAATTCAACGGTGAACCTGAGCCCCAAATGAAATTTGTTAAATTCCCTCAAAGTGCCTAGACACCGGCAATATATTTCATGGCTGTTCTGTGGGGGTGTTGATTGACTCTGCGGTCCTCGGCTAATGTACTTTCCACCTTCCCCCACAAACCCACCCATCAGATTGCTCTCATGTTCATTGCTGGGGCCGAGAGCCATTGATTTTCATCACTCCATGTGGCTGCAGCTCCCATGTCCCATGCAATGATCAATGATTGCGACAATATTCATGATTTCTCAACAGAATTCACTTAAGTGTATCCATGCGAACACCACAAGTCATTTCGACAAATCCAGGCTCATAGAAACAGAGTCAAATGAGGAACTTCAAGAGGTAATATTTGATATGGAGAATTTGGAACATCTTGGGGACTAAGCAGAGAACATTACAATACATCTTGTATAAAATATTTTCTGAAGAAATTAGTTTCTCGAACCAATGAGCATTCAATCGTTAAATCAACTGATAAGCTACTGGTGTTTGACAACACCTATATACTCAGAAGTTTCAGATAACAACTCTTGTAACAACTCTTTTAAAATTCACCAATTTGTAAAGCACTTTGGAAAGCACAAAAAGTGCTAAATATTTTTTGAAAGCTCTCAAAAGTTGTCATGCTTAGAAATTGCTTATATAGAAGCTTTGTTAAATTATTAAGCTTTCATATTTATTTAATTTAGAGCTAAGACACTCTCAAATCCTTATTTTTCGACCCAGCATAATATGGCGCTGCACAAATTAGAGCGCCCTTTAAAAAATGAAATTTGTGTTAAAAAATCATTTCCAGCAATCTCTTCTGAGGATCTCTGAGTCAATCTGAGGCTCGTGAGGAAGAGAGTCAACATCTTCAATTTGAAAAATAATAATTCAATGTCATATAGGGGAGGTTTTCTTATCTGAAAGTCTCCCTTATGTTTTCCTTCCCAACACAGTGTGGATAAATTTACAGTGGAAAAATTGCTGAATAAATTTATTTTCATGCAGAAAATTATTCACTTTTCCCGCTTCTCAGCAAATTGCTATTTTTCCCCATTGAGAGATTTCCCTTATCTGTATGGAGATATCTTTATGGAATTTTCACTTCCTCTCTTCCTGGACTTTCTTACACAAAATAGGAAAAACAAACACACAAAGTACCTAAATATGAAGCTTTAATACAAAAAAATCATATAAAAATCCTTTGTTCGGCTTTCAATCGCTGTTTTTCCAGTGAAAGGATAACAGATTGTTATTTTTATAAGCGGAGTATTTGTCCAGAATGAATAAGTGAGTAATTTTTTCCGTGCCATTTTTGCAATGTGGAAAATGTGTGAGCAAACATCAAACATTTACTTTTTATGTTGAAAAAAAAAATGCAATTAATTGCTTAATTTTCATGCTCCCATAAAAACCTTTACTTCACAATTAATTTTTTTGCGAGCAACATCTGTCCTGTAATTTTATTCAATTTCAACAACAACAAAATTTATGAAAAGGCTGCAAAAGAGCCAGTTTACTGAAAGCTGTTCTTTTCACGCCATAAATAACATTTCACCTTTCTTAATCTGGGGAGTCTGTGGCGCGGTGAGTATTCATAAAATTAAATTATTTCCCGCGAAGAGACACAAATGCAAATGAGAAGATCTTTTAAGGATTTACAAAATATGGGAATTTTGTGCTTGGGAGTTAGAAGCGTGGCAAAATGTGACAACCAAAAGAACAATTTTGCAGAGAATTTCTCGTTGTCTTTCTGCGTGTTGGTCTCGGTGTATTCTCAGTGGTCCACTCTGGATGATGAGAATTGAGAGAGTCACTTAAAACTTATCATTATTTTCCACAAGTGTCTCCTTTTCCATTTTCTTTTCCAACCATCAGGAGACACTTCAAAAGCCATCAAATAGAGTGAAAATTTATGAAATTACATGTCCAACGTAATCTATATTTATTTTTCTCTCCACTAAAAGACTGAGTCGTAAAAGTTTTCTTCTCCACCAAAAGCTCTCTCTCCCTTTCACCACATTTTCGTACACGTTCAATGTGATGACAAACATGAAATTTATGACTTTCATTTTCACTATTTCTGTACAAAAGCTCAAAGAAAGCAACTTTATGCGAATTGCCAGTGAATGATGAGAAAATTACATTTTTCACAAATTGAATTTAACAGTTTTTTTTTTACAAACAAGTGGAACTAAAAACTATAAAAATTTCAATATTTGGCGCCATTTTGCTTCTTCTCAAGTCAATAATCCAGTGAATCATATTTAATGATTCTCATGTGAATGATTGAAGACTTTGGGAATTTCCCAGAAACAAAACATCCCCCTCCCTGGAAAACCCCTTCGACAGTAATTCGATATTGTAGGGGAGGAAAATAAAGAGTGGAGGCCAAAAGAAAATCTCACATTTCCCATTGAGGCAATGAGGGAAAATTGATGAAATTATTTCTCTATATTGATGATGAGAAGTTGTGATTAAAACTTCATCAATTACCTTATTCCTGGGAAAACTCATCAATTGCTGGGAGATATGAGTTTCCATCCTATGGGAGTTTGTGAAGATTAAAAGGGCACCGAAGAAAAGTTTTCCAATAACATTCCTTTTCTCCTTAATACAATAACAAATTATTTTAATAATTACATAGATTTCCTTTGCTCTGGGTGTTTCCGGGAGAGCATGTTTCTGCTTTTTCGCAGGGAAAAGTTTCTATTGTCTCACCAAATTGCTTTCCGTCACCGATAATTTACGGCACAAATGGTTTGGTGGATGGCAGAAATTGAGATGTTATTAGTGGAAGAGGTTTTGGATATATGAACACTTAAGTTTTCCCCGCACGGAAAAGCCCGAAAATTACAAGCTATTCTGCGTGTTAATTTCAACATTTTAACAACACACATTGCCATTAAATTAACACCCAGTAAATTCGAGATACTTCCCGGGAAAAATTTGTCCCTCTTAGTCACATGCGTGGAAGTCTTGCATTTGCCCAGATGTTGAGTCTCTTTAACAGTGTGTCTTCCTTAATTTATCTCTCACCTCCTCGAGGCGGACTTTTATGGGGATGCCAAAGAGCGATTATTAAATTTTCACCTTACAGATGGAAAGACGGTATTAAAACCTCCTCTCTCTCCTGTGAAGGGGCGACATCAAAATTTCTCGTTGGCGCTTTTGCCATGAAGCTAAAAGAAAAAGCCCTTTTCTCATAATTCAATTAAAATACTTATTTTCAGCCTGAAATTGAAATATTGATTGGTGTTAATAATATTTTACACTCTTCATAATATTTAAATCTTTCCGGAGTGACATGCCTATGATGCTTAATTGAATGTCAACGGGGGTTTCATTGTCGATGATGATGTTTCATCCGGACCACAAAAAAATGAGAATTCATCAGTAAATTCAGACACAGTGTTGTATTATAGAGATTTTGCTGAAGCGTGCGAGGTTGTTTTGTTGATGTGTTAACACACAAAACCACAAGAGAGCTGCAATTTTCCTAAATGATGATTGGTTATAAAACTTTTACCATACAATGTGCAAAATAATGAACTATATATAGCGCTTCAACTCACGAAAGAAAACTTTTTCCTCACACCAGAAAAAGCCCCGTAGAAGTTTCCGCGGGTGAGAAAAATATCGCATAACGGAACCGCTTCATGGAGAGGTATTAAATCGATATATAGTTTTTATCGATAAACTGCGCCAATTTTGTTCCACTTAACACATTTCCAAATACATTTTCATTTTGCAGCATTTCCATAATTTCTCGCTTTTGCTGTTCATTATTATCCAACGGCATTTGAAATTTCGCGAATGCATCGCAACAAATAATTGATTAACTTAGATGGAAAATTTTTGGCGAGTTCTCTGGGGTTTTTTTGAGCTGCAAAAATTATTACCATCGAGTAAACAAGTGGATTTAAAATGCAATCATGGAAGTTCGTAATTACAAAATTATCTGTATAATTTGGATGCAAACGGATGGGGGTCGTGTTAAAATTGATGGGTGATTGTTAATTAAATGTGAATTTTGTAAATAACGTAGCCTGCATATAAATTTGAAGTTGATCACATAAGCAAATCTTCAATTACACCACAATGAGAATGGGAAAAGTTTCATCGCATGAGAAATCTCCCGGGATTTGCAAAATGTGCTCCAAAAGGTCAGAAAATTGCAAAATGTGTTGAACTGCGAAGTTACTAAATAATATACTTATTACACTTTATATGTAAGAGATCAGAGAGTGTTATACCTTCAAAAGAATTATCTAAAATTATTATTGAAAAACTTTACGAAGATGGAAATTTCAAATATGATTTTTCTTGATTTCCGCCAAGTTGCGATAAGTTGAAAAGAGAAAAGCTGTAGTGAGAACCTTTGAAACACTCAGAAAAACTCAATAAACGAAAATTTTAAAGATAATAATTCCGTCAAAAATTTCACTGATTTCAAAATTGATAAAAATAAAATAGTCGTCAAGATTCTATGAAAAATCAATAGCAGATTGATTTGCTTACAGCAAAAAATTTCTCCCACAAAGTTCCTAACATTAAAGAATCACACAGATTATTGCACTAATCATTTTTTAAACACTTAAATAAATCAAATAAATGGGATGTAATAGGCTTAATTTCTGGATTGGGTTACATCCAGAGAATTGAAAAATTGTGGAAAGTTTCATTGGATTTCCACATGGAATTCCAATGGAAAAATTCTCGTGGAAGGTTTCAATTGAATTCCATGTGGATTTCCAGTGGAGAGTTCCTGGAAAACTCAAATGTGGAACATTTTACTGGAATTCCAATGGAAAAATTCTCATGGTTAAGTATTCCAATGTACTTCCATATGGATTTTCAGTGAGAGTTCCTGGAAAATCCAATAAAATGTGGAACATTATACTGGATTTCCACATGGAATTCCAATGGAAAAATTCTCTTGGAAAGTTTCAATTGAATTTCATGTGTATTTCCAGTGAAGAGTTCCTGGAAAACTCAAATGTGGAACATTATGCTGGAATTCCATTGGAAAAATTCTCATGGTTAAGTATTCCAATGGAATTCCATGTGGGTTTCCAGTGAGAGTTCCTGGAAAACTCAATAAAATGTGGAACATTATACTGGAATGCCATATGGAATTCCATTGGAATATTTTATGGAGCAGGCACTCCAATGGAAATCACCATGAAATTCCTGTAGATTACTTTAGTGGAATTTCAAGTGGAATACCGATCTACACTCTTTATGTGGAGCGTTTCTTTGAAATTTCAGTGGAATGCTACACATTTTTCCGACCTGCATAAGGAACGTTCCAATGAAACTCCAAATGGAAGTCCTGTTTATTTCTATGGAGTTCTTCAGATATATCCATCGCATCGTTCCATATTTAAATTTCACTTTCCTCCAGCATAAGATAAAAAGTGGATATTTGGAAGCGCTTCAGTAGAATTCCAGATGAAATTCCATTGTAGCCACTTTATTGTGCCTTAAAGCATTTTGGATTTCAACTTTTACGGTTTATTCCACGGTCAGTGAATGTCCTGGCTTTCTTCGAGTGCAATCCTTTAAGGAGTAAGTAAAGCCACATAGAGGATTAGACAATTTTTAACGGGATTTCTCTGCAAACACTTCAGCAGGTGATTTCTTTCCCTCTGGGATAAATGGAAAAGTGTTTCCTCATCCCCAGTGATGGCAATCGCTCAGAGAGAAGATAATTTCCTGCTTCCCGCATTCTTTTTCACACATTCACGCCGTGAATCCTTTCTTGTGGCAGGTGAGTGGTGAGAAGAAGAAGAAGAAAAAATCCGTGTCACATCTCATCGCTGCTCGTGAGAATCATCCTTTCATCTCCTGAGCCTTGTGCAAACTTCTCCCTGAGATATAAAACACCTTTATCCACAATTTCTATTCTTATTCCAACACACCAGTGACTCTATTTATTCTTTTGCCACATCTCCTCGAGTTTTTTTTCTTTCTTTTCCATCCAACACCTCTCTGACGAGAAGATGAAAGGATGTGTGGGATGTGAAATAGAGAAGAATCTCTCCCTGCTGGGCTATGTATCTGGCAGGGAATATTTACAGTCTCCTCAATCGACTTTTTTCCATCTTGCCGCGATGTTGTAACACAAATGAAATTATGTTCTCAAATGGTGAACAGGTGAGGTGGTTCGATATTGCTTATTCTGGCCTGTTTGGAGGTGTGAGAAAATCCTAATTCCATTTTTCTCAATCCCTCCGTATATTTTAAAGTCCGGGATTATCGATTTTCCTTTTTCCATCGACAAATTCCATTCCTCGTTTGAAGGAGAATTCAATTTTGGGGGTGACACCCCCAGAGGGGAGAAGGGTAAAGCCAGGTTTAATCGGGAGAGAGATTCGATGCCGCCAATTTCAATGATCCCGATATGCTTCTCTCCAAAAAGTCTCTCATGAGAATTTCTCCACGAGAGGATGGAAATTTCCCCATGCTGTCAGAATCCAGCCAGCAAGTGTTGCCTGGAAAGGATGTGGCCTAGAAAGAACAGTTCGACCCCAATAGTCTTTAAATCTCCACGAGGAAAGCGAAACTCATCAAATTTCCCAGGAAAATGGGGGAAAAAGACTCACAGAGGCAATCCCACACAATAATTGTGAGGCTTTTCCTTTTATGATTTTCCACCATCTCAAACTATTCAGGTTTTTCCCTCCCAAAATGAGTGGGTGTAGAAATGCTAATTGATGCTAAGTGCCTAGCGCATTGAAAGTTAGTAGTAAAATTCTCTGCAATGAGAAATTATGACTTTTACTCTACTGGCTGGCTTAATTTTCATCACTATTTAGTTGAAAACCATGAATTGAAAATCTTTGTAACACAAAATTGTAAGATTGAGGAAGAAAACTCAACTAGATTGAGTGTTTTGAGTCTGTCGTAAAGTTTTAAGGAAAATTGTTTCTTCTGGCATCAAATGAGTGCTCTTCACCCATCCTTTCTAAAGTCAAAATTACTTTTTAATGTTCTAACTCGTTTACATGACTTTTCTCTGGGTTTTCAGAGAGGAAGAAATTAAACAATAAATCGCTACAAGTACCACCCCCTCGAGGCAACTTTCAGCTCGCTCCATCCGGAAAGATGTTTCAAATTGAATGCATTCGCTCAACTTCTCTCCCACTCTGTATTTTCGGTCTTAAAAGTCTTAATAAAAAACGCCCACGAACACTCTTCCATCTTGGGCTGTGTGTGGATTTTCGCTGATCTCTTAGTCACTCCATAAAGTCATTATCCCCCGAAAAAAGCGAGCTCTTGGCGGCCAACAATCCTCCCTTCCAGAGAGACAATACACATAATAATTTACAGCGAGTCTGGCGGGAAGAATTATTGTGGGAAATTCTACCATGAATATTCAAACTTATGCTGTTTCTGGCTAAGCTTTCGTGCTTTGGAGATATATAATACAAGCAGCGGATCAATTCGTCTAGAAGGAAATTTATTAGTTTTGGGTACAAGGCTATACATACATGGGAAAATAAGTTTCTTCAAATTTATAGAGCTTTTAAAATCAGTTCATTTTTACCCCTAAGACAAATATGAGCTTTCGTCAGATAATTCTTTGATTGAAATCTTTTACAGCTCTTATATAATTTATTCAAGCTTTCTGAGAACGTTAGTTATTTGAAATAAAATTTTTGAAAGCTTTTCAAAACTTCCGATTCGTTGGGAAGCTTTCTACCCACCTTAGTTTTTTAAAAAAGCTTTTTATTATTTCTTTCATAAGATATTTTAAAATCTCCTGTCTCAATTTTCGGGAATTTTCCTGGAAAACTTACCAGAAAACAACTTGCACAGAGCACGTAACTATGTATAAAAGCTCTTCTGTATGGTGAGCTAAAGCTCATGCATAACGACTAAAGCG
>CAKKOB020001849.1:0-14389 GCA_918844115.2 Phlebotomus perniciosus
GATTATAAATTTTCTTTTAAGCAAATATTATGTCTTGAGGCAAAGCAAGAGTTTAATTTGTCATTTGTAATTGCTTTGGCTTTTTTCTTAAAGCCAACCTTGTGTACGTGAGTTATTGAAAATTTCATATATGAAAATTAACAAGAGCTTCAACCAATAATTAATTAAAGGAAAAAACTACAAGATATTTACTTACTCCAGTAGTTGCGGAGGTTAAAAATCAAGGATTTCCCAAATTTCCGCACTGCGATTCAAGAATACTTGTACATCAATTCTACCCAAGAAGTATAAAATAATTTTAAGACTATTTATCCATCTTACATATCCTCATTGCACGGAAATTAGTGGTTTATTTTCGATTCGTCAAGCATCCAGCGGAAGGTCAAGAAATTGTAATTTTTCTTGAATATCTGAATATATTTACGCATTTTTTTATAGCTTTCTGTGGTCACATCTCATTCACATTTGATGGCATATGCAAAGCATATGCCTTCTATTAAATTTCACAACATTATTTTCCACAAAAATCCCCGTGAAACTTCAACGTGCTATATTTAATTTATATCTCAAGAGATCACTAAAGGTTCAAGCGGGAACCTGTTTAAAATTTGATTTCCTATGTGATGGCCAAAGCAAAATGTCAACTTTGGCATACCATAAAATCAAAAATTTGTGCCCATCTTTAACAATGCGTTTCGATAATTAAAATTATGGAAATTATTGTCTTATTTGCAAGGAGTGAAAATATCAAAGGAGTACCATTTAATAGAGGAAATCTTAACATAAATTATTTTATGATTCATGATAATTTTCACATCGCAAACTTATATAATGCAATGACCATGGCATTAATGACGAATTTTGGTTTAAAATGTAAATAAAATCAATTGGTTGAAATTCAAATTTTATTTGAATGCGCCATATTTGCGGTATTAAGGACATTAAAACGAACGACTTCAGTGAGAAAACAACGAACCTGATTGATGTCTTCGGGCAAAGTGTTTATTAGATGCTTGAGTTTTTTTATTCCATCAAATGTTTGTGATTGTTAAATAATCGCAGATCGAGCTGAAACTATAATACGAGAGCGTTTTGGAATCTTACTTAACTGCGAAAATAGGTTAAATGTTTAGTAAATAAAATGAAATATCTTCGGTATCATTTATCGTATTTTAAACATTAAGAATTCATTGAGTTTAATAAAGTTATAATTCTCTTAAAAGTTCTTAGAATATTTGGAACAAGAATTTATTTTATTTGGTGAGCGCTATAAGAATTCCAGCTCGTTAAATAGGCCAACCGCTCTCTTTCCAACGAAATTTGTGGAATAGAAAATGCAATAAAACAGTAGTAAAAGTTAATCAGTGACTGATCTATATTGATCCAATCTAAAGTAAGAGTAAACTGTTAACGTGCCAAAAGATGTAATATGTTTGCATTTATAGCAAAAAATATTCAAATACATTATCGTGCCATTAACTATTATACTTAAATGGTTAGAGCCATCAACGGACAAACATTATATTGCTACACCCACCAAAGGTCCAATTTCTGGTGATGTAACTGTGTGTCTAAGAAAGTGAATTTTACGAGCATTCGTTACCATTTTGATTCACAAAAAGGTGATAATTAATTCTCACGTACCAGTAACTTGGCAGAAGCGAAAGTCACCGAACAATTGCAGTGTAACTGCGAGAAATAATATTAAAAAGCATATCATTTTACATTTAGACACTGTATTCACCCTCGTTGCCTTTGTTGCGAAGAATGGTCTTGATGTTGGCCAATGCTCTACACATGGAGTGCAGAGACACATTATGTTATTTAAATATGAATCGAATTAATAATTCAATTGTGGAATGCATAATGCGCTACTAATTATAAGATTAGAGACATAAAAAAGAAGCAGGAATAGATCTGAGAAGGATGATTTTCTTTATAAATTCATCATGAAAATGGGGATTTTTTTAATCTGATTTTAGTGATGCAAATCAACATGATAAAACCCTGAAAAGATTTTTTAACCCCAACTGCAATTAATCGCAACCTAAAGCCGTTGATGACTGTCTGAAGAACAGATTCAGGTTGTCTCTGACCTTCAGTTTTACCCCAAGAGGTGGTTAGCATTAAGATGAAGGAAGAATGAAATTAATTATATCCCTGATAAAGACGTAAAATTGAACATGAGAGACAGTTGGAGGTTGCAAGCATATAAAGGAAAAAAGATTTTTCTTGTTCTTAATACAGATTGAAGCAATTTTTTTTGTTCAAAAATTTCGCAAAATGGTCTTATTCAAGTCTATATTTTAATCGAGATAAAAAATTCGAGATTTTCCTCAGTGTAAAGATTACTTTTAGCCCAGAAAACCGTGGAAAAGAATAATCTGTCGTGATGTCTTAAACATACATCAATTTGCATCTTATCAATTTAAGAAAAAATGTGCGAAAATTAATTTCCTTTCACTCTCTTCATTTTTTTTTTGGAATTTATTTTGTTGATTCACTATAAATATTTGCATTTTTCTTACATCCAAGTATTTCAATAAACAAAAAACTCGCGGAGTTGATTGTTAGTTTAACACAGTTCTTGATGATCTCAAATGTAAATAAAATTTACCATCAAAACTCTGTAAAATTAGTCAAATGGGACTATGATAAAAAATTATAAAAAAAACATAGTTTGTTTTCCTATAAACTTTAGATAAGATAGATATCCAACAGTAGCAGTTTCTTGTGATATCACGAAAGAAATTGCCTGAGACTATCAATTATTTTCGATGTCACGCAATGGTACAATCATCAGTTTATGAGTGTGGTTCAGGTGAGATGCTTGAAGCATACACATTATGAAACGCCGCGCTTATTGAGCATCTCTCGTCAGACAATTGAATTTTTTCTCTCATTTCAATATCAATTGTTAAAGGCAAATGAAATTGAGAGGCAATGTTACCTGATGGTATGTACTTTCCTGGTATATCTGTGTAAGCAAATAAAAAATTCATCTTGTACTTTTACTGGGTACTACGCCATTGATAAAAGTGTATGTACATATTTGTGTTTGGGAAGGAAAAAAAATAATACAATGACGGGCCCGTGGAGAGCTTTATTGGTTTGCTGTGGAGCTGTTCAGGTGTTGGAGTGAGCATCTTTATTCGGATAACTTTTGTGGATTTTTCGCCGTGGAAAACATTTTAGTTACTCGCCATCCGCCGCGCAAGACGGTCGCAAAATCAGAAAAAGGGAGCCCCCTACATCCAAAATCTCCTTACCTGTGATCGGCCAGTATAGAGCCTCATCACATTAACAGAGCAAAGTAAGGTGGTTTCATCATAGTTAATTATATAGTTACAAAAAATGAGTAAATTATATTTTGCAAACAGAAATTCATTGATATTTTTTCTGCATCATTCAGAGGTCTGTGATAGTGAGGATTGCATAAAAATCATGAGTGAAAATTCTCTCAGTGCCATTGAGATGGAAGGAGAGAGTGCCATTTTTGAATTTAAATTGTGCTTGATTGAAATCAATTTGTTTGTTAATCTCTGGCAACATAAGACAATTTCCATTATTTCTGTGGTTATTCACATCGAAGTGTTGAGTAAAAATTGGGTGACACGTGAGGAAAAATGAGAAGAAAAAATGATAATTTCTTGGAATTAATCGCTCAATTTGATTTTGACATGAAATCACATCCAAATGATAAAGAATTTGATCTTCTTGGACAATTTCTTTGTGGCAAAATTTCAAGTGATGAGAGTGAAGAAATATTTTATCATTACCCCATCTCATACAGCTTCGGTGATTCATCAGAGTTAAGAAAAATTTTCCGCATCAAAATAATGCATCATGGAATCTTTTTTTTTTACTTGGAAAGAAACATGTGCCAATAACTTCTTGGCGTCTTTAGCAAATTTACCCGCAATATAAACGGTGTTATAGAAAATTGCTGTTCATCTGAAATAATTGTAATGATTTGAGTGATTTTGAGTGATCAAGTGCTCTTTAGGTACAAAATACTCTGTAATTTACAGTGCCTCATAAATTATGACTACAAAAAGCTTTCATTTTCACATGGACAAGTAGCTTTAGCCCCACGAGAACTGACACAGTGTTGCAGAACTCCCAATATATAGTTCCAATACTTTAAATTGGAAAGCTTATTGTAACATGAAATAATAGGGGCAGAGCGCAATTTTTGCTCTCCTGCAGATTAAAAGTAATATCTATTTGGTGTAACAGTATGAGATGTTAAGTAATTGAAAATTGCATGTTTGTGAATGGTCATTTATCTTCCCATCATCCAGCAAGGCTAAGTGCCCAAAAATATTTCTGTATATAAAAACTGTTTCTTTTAATTGTAACCTCGTCGCACTTGGAGTTGTGAGATTTTTCTGTTCATTCTTTGTGCACATAGCATTTTTTTTGCCCGATGGGTTCATCGAAGCCAATGAGCAGGTGGAATCAATTGCAAGGAGAGAACAGAGTTCATGTGTTTAATTTCAATAAACGAGGCTCCTTGTCAATTTTCAATCATATACGCATTAACAAAAAAATTTCCTTCAAATGGACAATTTTTGATAATGTAGGAAAATCCAGTCAAGAATAATAAACCTTGACTGATGCAGATTTTATGTCTTTTCCACTCATTTAAAAGAAGGCGATGAGTGTGCTAAAATGCTGAATAAATGGCTTATGTTTATGGTTTAAAAACAATTCCAGTGCATTGGATCACAAAACGTCGTAAAAATCTTGTGATTTTGATATTTTTTATTAACATACAATTGAAAACCAGAAGCTCATAAGGGCCACTAAAGAGATTGACAGTGAACGCAGAAAATAAGTATAAAAATATGAATAAATTAACTGAATTCTCGAAATTTTATTTAATAAATCGCGTGCTTTAGATGACGTTAGGCTTTTCCTAAGAATTTTCCATGTGTTCATTCCAATACAATAATAAGTGATGTATAATTTCTCTCAGTGTCAATGTATGTACAATGTACACTGACCATCGCTACTGAAGACAAATTGTGCTCATCGGAGGCCACCCATCTAGCCCTATACAACATGCAGCGTGATCTTAAAGTCAGAGTCGCGAGTAATTTTGGATTTTGAGTGGGAACCGGTTGTTGCATAAACGTCCAAAAATTTCGAACAATCATTTAAATTCGTCTGATCCATGTGTAAGAGAATTTATGAGGCATCTTAACTGAAAAATCATGCAAATTTTCAACTTTTAGGGGACAAAATCTGTTCAACGTCTTTCCAACAAAACAAGAAATCCAGGGTGATTTCTCTACACGCTCTATCGCTGTCTCATTCAGCAAAAATCCGCGCAGAATTTATTAACACTAGAGTTACTAGAAAATTTATATTTATCAAGGAGTAATCTTTTTGATCACTAAAGTTGGTAATAATCCAAAATCTTATTTCCTTTTCTCAAGGGAAATTTAAGACGATTAATTTAGTCGATGAAACAGAATAAATATCCATAAATTGCCTATCCGGTAAACCTAGTTTTAAGCATAAATAACAATAAAATATTTCGATATCTCTCGCCAGGTATTCTTGGATGAAGCTGTATGTCTTTTTTGCGGTGATTTTTGCCAACAGCAAAGGACAAATCAGTACTCAAAGGGGGGGGAAAAAGATCATAAAGAACAGAAATCCGAGATCGAAGGTGAATCAGAGAAGGTTGACGCGAAAAGTTAAAGAGCAACGCAATGCAAGAACGAATTACACGCATACCGGACTGGTATGCAGGTCGATCGATCTTCATAACAGGAGCCACGGGGTTCATGGGGAAAGTGCTGGTGGAGAAGCTCCTACATGATTGTCCGGACATTGAGCGACTCTACCTTCTAGTCCGCGCCAAGAGAGGTGTTGAACCGGAGCAGAGGCGCGAGGAATATGTTAATCACATGGTGAGTAATGATCTTGTCTCAAGAATTAGAAATATATGATGCAGATATGATTCCAAAATGACCGAAAATATTATTTGGGTCATTGGCTGACCTAGTCTTGCACCGAAAGCCATTAAATCACCCGATGCAAGAGTCAATAAGCGATGGGCCTCAGCATTCGAGTGATTTCTCAGACAATCATTACATCACACGATAAAAACGTGTTTTGGTGGTATTGTAGGGAGTGTAAAAAGTATATAGCTAAGTGCTTTCGGCTAAAAAGTCATGCAGACAATTGCAATGATGTGGTGGCTCTGACTGAGGTTTATCAACTTCTCTTATTCTTTTCGCCGAAAAGACTCAAGGATTTGTATTCGTAAATGATCTCGTTAATTGCAATGAGAGACTTTCGATAAAAAAGGGGGAAATAAAAGGAAGCAAATTGTCGTCGCGTTAATTTGTGTTTAAAAAAAGTTTGATCGTTAAGAGAAATATTCGTTTGTTAGTATTCACGATATTCGCGAAAAAATACGCGAATATTTGGAAAATTGTAAGTTTTTGACAATATTTGCGAATCTGGAGAATATATTACGAATTTTTATGAATATTTCTCCTTCTCACAATACTTATAGTCTTTCATTCGCCTATTAATTCCCCCTTATTCCTATATGACTATATGCTTATTGGTTTATAGTCCCATCTGATGACGATCAAAGTTTATCGCGAAATCACTTTTACTATGTCCTTCTTCGATCGTCTCGCAGAGATTTGCCCAAGAGATGTGTTTATCTCCTCCCATATTGGCTTATTGTTTATTTAATTGGGCAAACTGTGGTAATCGTATAGTTTCACACATGAAGCCCATGTGTGAGATCACAATCTCTTGTGTGCCTCTTTGACTTGGTCTTGAAATGGCTTGGGTGTTAATAGCGATAGGAAGTACAATAGCCAAGGTAATTAAACCTATTGCAAAATATTTATCATATATTTCCTTCGTCTCTTTTTTTTCTCTACGCATATTAGGCCTTTGAGCGAGTTCGTCAGATTCAGCCGAAACGCTTGGAGAAGATCCACATGATCAAAGGTGATGTTACACTGGATGATCTAGGATTATCGGAAGATGATCGCACAGAAGTTACAACGAAGGTTTCGGTGATCTTTCACTGTGCCGCCAACGTGCGCTTCGATCAGCCCCTCAAAGAGGCTGTCAACATGAACACACAAGGCACATTTAGAGTTCTCAAGTTAGCTGAAACCGTCAGTAATCTCGATGTGAGTATAATTGAGTATTTAATTGGGGAAAAAAGAGCAAATTTCAATTTTATTAACCCATCAATCTCATGATAAATCGCGAGTATTATAAAATCCGTTATTGAAATTGATAAGAAGTTTAATGACCTCATTTCAAGTACTAAACAAATTAGGCCCTCGGGCGTCGTTGCATTTTGTTAAAAGGTCTTTCATTCTCATTAAAAATATCGAAAAATTCCAAGGAGATCAGTTAAGCGATTCTCGAGAAATTTGGATCAAAGGGCAACGTTTTAATAGCCCTCAAATTCATTTAATCGGACATAATATTTGTTGTTTTATGGAAAGATATTCCAAATATTTGTAGAAATTTTAGAAATAAAATTTTGAAAGCTCGTAATAAATATGGGAGTTTCCAAACAATTTTCACATTTAAAGATCTCTATAGTTTTATCTCTCATTATAAGACTTTATCTGGGAAATATTTGTTGAACATTTCAATAAATCTCCCAGCTAAAGTTAATTTAGATCTTCTAGATCAATTTCTAAGTTTAAAAATTGCGTCGCAGAACATTTTATAGAAATATTTCTCAACTCTTTGTTCAATAACTTTTTAAAACTATAAAAAAACGATACCCATAATTCAAATAATAAAAATTTAACAGCAATAATCATTTTGATCATTTTGAGTGCTTCATTAATGACAAAGATGATACAACGTGCGAAATGCAATGCAATGGGTTAATGCAGTTCATGCCAGATTGTGTGAACTCCCAGCAATGATTTTCTCTAAGTGCGCATTATGCAAGGCATCGTGGGCTAAGATGCATTGGTGAAGGTACTCAATAGATGTTGCATTCTCTTCGCAGGCCTTTGTTCACGTCTCCACCGCGTACTGCCAATGTGACGAGCCGGTGCTGGAGGAGCGCGGCTATCCCGCCCCACACAGTCCCCTCGGCATAGTGCAGATGACTAATCTGCTCGATGATGATCTTCTTGAGCACATCACACCCAAGTTGCTCAAAACACTCCCCAACACATATGCTTACACCAAGGCGCTCACGGAAGATCTTGTGGCGTCATTCAAAGGCAAATTCCCAATTGCAATCGCACGTCCCTCGATCGGTAAGTGATTCTCCCGCGAAAATGGAAATTCCCGCCAAAACTAATTGTGCGCGCGTCTTTTGCATTTCAGTCACCGCTGCCACGGATGAACCCTATCCGGGCTGGGTGGAGGGCACAAATGGACCCACGGGACTGATGGTGGGCGCCGGACGTGGCGTCATCCGGAGCATGCACTGCAATCCCAATTACCCAGCTGACGCTATTCCCGTTGACATCACCATGAACACAATCATCGCCCTGGCCTGGCAGCGTGGACAGAACAAGTGAGTAACAAGGGGGAAATTATTCGCGAATATTTAGAGCAGAATGGGATATATAATTATTTATTCCGGAAATGTTTCGAATATTCATGAGTTGAATTTCTTGGAATATTTCTCATTCTAATTTGCGGAAAAAGAATATTGTTTGCGACTAATTTGAATCCAACTTATTTTCCCCTTTGTAACTGATCATTTAATTCACGGAATATTTGCGGTGAGGGAGAAGAATTCACTGACATTCTGTGGAAAATCCAGACTTACCTGCAACGTCAATAGACTTACCAGTGAATTTCTTTTATTATTATTATAAACTCTGTCATGGAAATGATTTCAATTGAAAAATAATGTGCTCATTGTGAGAAATTTTGATTTTCGAAATGTTCATGAAAAAATCCATTATTAATTTATACTGGCAAATGTCGAAAAATCGTAATAAATTTGCCAAATATTTCCCGAAAAATAGCACAAATGTTTCAAAGTTGATGTCTACATTGTTTTTTTTATCATATTAGGAACACGTGCATTTTTTGTGTCATTAGCGATTAATGATCGGAACGGTGTTGGACAATAAATTCTTAATTGAAGAGATGTTAATCTTCTGACCTTTCCGACAAAGAATTTCAGATTCGTGTTATTTTTTGCAAAAGAGAATTAATGTGATATATATTTTGTGACTCCCATAAATCACCCCATAAATAGTTATTGGTCTCAACGTGTCGAAGAAATTCCAAATATAATATCCAAATTTATCAATAAAAAGCTTTAGATAGAAAGAAGAATTTGTCAAGTTCACGAAGCTGACTAACTAGTTTTAAGATTTCTCTCGATACGTTTATTGTTCTAGCTCTAAACAAAAAATTTATAGATGTTTTTTGAAGCTAATATAGCAATTCAATTTCAATTAATATAGCGATGAATTCCCACACAACTCATTCACTAAATAGCTACTAGTCACATTTTTTGTCATTTACAATCTAAATCTTGAAGTGGTCTTTTAAAGAACATTAAAAAAGAATTTATCAGAAAATCTGCATTCAAAAGCGACAAAACGATTAAGTTAATTTATATGATTTTCAAATTGAATTTAATTGCATTTATTGCTTCTCAACAACGTTTTTTCCTAATTTTTCTTTTTATGTTTTCAAGAATATTATTCGGCTATTAGCCTTTATTGGCTTATTCTTTTCGCAAAATGTCTTTTTAGCTTGTTTTTGAGCCAGAACCTACCCAATTTTCGGATACTTTTTATCTCTAATGGAATCATAAAAGAATATTGGACAGGAATTGGTGAGGAAATCCGCATAGAAACTCAGAAAATAAACGAGATTCAACAATTGGAATCCTATCTATAAATGGAATTTGAAATTATCGCTTTTTTATGCGAATCTTACAACTATTTCCTCGAATATTCTTTATTATTAGTGTTGATACCGGAATTGAATAAAATTTAGTGATTTGTGGCACAAAGATTGGCTCAAACTAATCGTTTTTTAGATCGGCCCGATCCACCAGATCATTTCAATGTATTGAAAACGCAAAAAAAAACTCCCAATTAAAATTGAATCAATGATAAATTTTCTATGAAAAAAAATCCACTATGAGACTTTCACAATTTTTCAATTCTTGAGAATTCAGCAATATTTGGGTGAACTCTTGAAAATCAGCAATTGTGTAAATCTTGTGGATTGTCTGAATTATTAGTGAGAGAGCGCTAAAATAAGCATAACTTTCAACGTCGCCCTTGAAATCTTAAATTCATTTTCAACCATCGTTGTGCAATGTAATGTTTGGGACTATATCATCCATTCTGTTAAATAACATAATCATAAATTATGCGTTGAATATTTATGTGTTTAATTTATTTTAT
Source organism: Phlebotomus perniciosus (assembly GCA_918844115.2). Lineage (NCBI taxonomy): Eukaryota > Metazoa > Arthropoda > Insecta > Diptera > Psychodidae > Phlebotomus > Phlebotomus perniciosus. The sequence continues at coordinate 10,404 of CAKKOB020001849.1, forward strand.
TTACATCTTGTCTCCGGTTTCAGATCTCTGGACATTCAGTACACAAATGTTGTGGCATCGACGGAAAACTCTCTGTCATGGGGTGAGAGCATAGAGAGAGGAAAAGCCGAATTCTACAATAATCCGCTTTGTTTCTCGCTCTGGTATCCAAATGGCTCCATCAAGTCCAACTACTACCATCATTTATTCTGTGTGATATTCTTCCATTATCTGCCAGCGTACTTTATCGACTTGCTTCTAATGATCTTCAGGAAAAAGCCATTGTGAGTATTTCTTACTATCTTTTGTATCTTATTTAATATTTCAGGATGATTGAGCGTGGCATTTTTAGTAAGTCCCACTCACGCGACTTTAAGTTAACTTCTCAAGGCGCAATTTGCCTATAAACAATCTTATTGGAAGGTTCTTACGTTGGCTCCAATCATAAAACCTTTCTCCTTAAAATTGGATCGTTATGATTCCCGATCACACAGTGAAGATGATTTGTAACACACAGCAAATCTAATACATAGTCCACTTATTAGTGCACATAGCAGTTGTTTTCTTTCACACAGTAAGCCACTTAGGCACACGTAGGGATTCACGCTTAGAACTCAAATTTAGAACCATTATCCTGAGGACTCAGCGTGGGCCCACCCAGATGCCTCAGTCGTCGGTCGAACATACCCTCACGTATAGTCATAGAATCTGTTCTGTAGTTTCCGCTTCCACACTACAGAAGCAACACCTATCCTTATCACTCAGCTTCATCCGATTTAAGGTGGTACCTTAAGGACAATGATTAGCCTTAACTCCGGTTTGCTTAACCATTGACTTTGAGAAGATAACAAATCTTCTTATTTGTATGAGGCCAGGTAATGTTTTTATGTATGAGAATCTTAGTGTATCTTCCCAACTGATGAAAGCTTCCTTTATGCGTCCTTCGTGAAGATCACTAAAGAACTCCGCTGCTTCGTTCCCCTTACACCAGTATGCCCTGGTACCCAGATAAGTTCTGCCGTTCAGCCAGTTATCTTACTGCGTTCTTACACTCCCAAACTAGTCTTAACCCAAAAATGTAAGAAGGACCAATATATATTACTGCTGCGTTGAGGCCTCTGTCGTTGCCTCTCTTGGCGCAAAGTTCTCTAGCGTGCAATTCAGCTTGAAAGACAGGGGCAAACTATGCCTTAAGATCGGTGTAACCACTTGTTTGATATGACCAGTATGTTGTTAGGGGCCCCCAAGGGGGCCCCCATAAAAAGAGAGCCCCAAATTGTACCTAGGTAATTGGCACTCACACCACCCGTCCGGCGCCGCCATCTTGCAAGTCACGACTGACAGTTCGAATATCGATCATCGAATATCGACATACCGATTCGATATTCGATGATAGAATCCTTCCATCGACTATATATGGGCGAGACTTACCTTAAAACTGGAGTGCCTATAGCCAATATATTTTCTCTAATTTGTTTTTTTCTATTGATTTTCAGTATGGTTCGTGTTCAAAATAAAGTTTCAATGGGACTGAAAGTGCTGCAATACTACACGACGAAGAAGTGGGACTTCAAGAATACGAACATGATAAATCTCTACAATTCAATGGATGATCGTGATAAAGAGATTTTCAATTTCGATTGCTTCAACATAGACTGGCATCGATACATCAGTAATTACATTTATGGCGTTCGAACTTATTTGCTCAAGGAGCCTCCTTCAACCCTTCCTCAAGCTCGCAAACTACTTAAGAGGTTTGTGAAAATGCTTTTTCAAGCAATGAGATATTTTTCCTCTAAAATATTATTTCTTTTTTTGTAGATTATACTTTTTAGATAAACTCGTGACAGTTCTATTCTACGGTTTACTGCTCTGGCTGACTTGGAGTTATTTGGATGTCATTGGAAGTTCTGTTCACTTTGTCTTTGAACAGTCTAAAAATCTTTTAATCAAGTCTCCAGTCTCACATTAAGTCAAAAAACTGTTCTGAATGAAATTTATTGTCAAGTAATTTTTAAGCTTTTCTTATCTCATGAGAAGTCATTAGGAAATGAATTTTCTGTATTTTTCTCTCTCTCTCTCAATTTTATATACTCAATTGAAATGATATTTTTTCTGTAATAAAAGTTATAGATGTATTTGGTAAAAAAAATGCTGTTATCAGGTTGATGAGGAATCAAGAGAGTCGTGATGTATAAAACAACAATTTTATTAATTTAAAAAAAGAAATACACACATTTTTAGGGCGACAATAATTTGGCTATAACGACATTTTGTGCTTCTGAGGGCACCATCTTGTAAATGCAGAACAAAAATCTATATTTTTCACTCAAATTGGGCACGTCAGGACTAAAACTTGTTCATGTTTAAACCTACTTACGAAATTAAGACTAGAGACATGAGGATTTATTCAGCTCAACAACTTGCATACGAAATTACATTCCCATAATTCTTTTTTTCCAATTTTTTTTCCTTTAATTCTTCAATATATAATTTTCTTGATTTGCTCATAAGCCGTATTCATTATGCCCCAACTAAAGAACGCCCTTGTGCAATTAATACTCATACCTTTATACACATTCCGCCACTTGCAGCCTCTCTCTCGGTAAATATGGATAAACACTGGTATAAAATTCAAGTAGGGACCCCCAATTGTACTCTGCATGTACACCTTCACCACATTCAGTGGGTAGAAAATCGTGCTGATGGACGCACCGATCAGAGCTCCGGCGAAGAATTCTTGTATACTTTGATATAAAGTATTGTCCTGTGGAGAATTTACATATTCATTTGGCAAACAAAGCCCAACTTTGCTTATGAGATTGTTAGAAATGTTTCTTAATGAAAAATCAGACTTTAGTCGGACAACCGAAGAGACAATAAATCGAAAAGGAGATATTCTGGAGTCACAGCATTAAAAAGCTATTTAAATTAAGTAAATTGAGAAACACTTACTTGATTTGGAAGTCTAGCATTTGCCTCTTCCCTGAGAATGAAGAACATTGAGTTGGATGGTCCATTACGGAAAAGAATGGGCAAAAAGCCCCGGTACAGTTCCTTGAATCCATAACCCAGCCAAACGTACCTTTAAAAACAGAGATCACCAATAGTTATTCAACTTCTGACCATTAGGGTGAAGGTTTGACTTGGGGAACAGTTAAACGAAAAGTTCTAATTTTGAAGCATTTGGAGTTTTGAAAAACTGCAGTATGACTAAAACTTAAAGCGTTAATATAAAATAAATAAATCATCTGAAATGAATGTTTTAATGAAATAACTCCAGAATTATGACCTTTCATTGACCTGTTTCTTCTGTCAAGATTCCACCCTACTAAACATAAGCTGATGTGTCTTGGCTAAAAGTGACCTTAGACTGGTTTCTTTCGTCTAACTTACAAAAGATGATAGAAACACTAATATTTCACTTAAAAGATTTTCAGTTTCAGAGTTTTATAAAAGAAAAACCCAAATTTCATAGAGTTTCAAATATTTCTGAAACTTTCCAGGGTTAAAAAAGCATTTCATTATCAAAATCGTTCAATTAGAACGAAAGTCAGAATCAAAATAAGACTTAGGGCCTCGGCAGACCTGCGCTTAGCAGGAGACTTTGCTTAGCGAGTTCTTTTGTTGCTTAGGCTAAGCACGACCCGTACACATTGCGGAACGAGCTTGCTTTTGGAACTGCCATATAAATAAAGAAGAAGAAGAATTTGTTTTTCTTTCGCGAATTTGAGAAAAAAGAGCTAGATCACGCAGGAGAAGATGATTTAACATCAAATATTAATCAATTCACATGAAGTGAAGTCTCTGAGGTTGTGCTCTTGTGAAAATAAAAAGATAGCCCGGAGTTCTAGTGAAAATTCGCTCCAGATAAATCGCGTCGAAATGCAACGCACTAAGCACTGCTAAGCGCAATTTGGAGCTTAGCGGGAGTGTGTCAGGTCTAAGCCTCGTTTTTGCTGCTAATCTTCCACGCTAAGCGCAGGTCTGTCGAAGCCCTTAAACTG
>CAKKOB020001850.1:0-12792 GCA_918844115.2 Phlebotomus perniciosus
ACTATTTTTTCAGAGAATATAGAGCTTAAGGCCTACTATCATGATATAATAGAGTGGACCAGCTCCGTTCAGGAAAAATACATGAAAAATTGTGTTGTACCAAACTAGAAGCTGTACCAAACTGGGGCGCCTCCCCCTAAGAAGGAAAAAAGCGAAAGCCATAGAAATTATGTCAAATTTAATTTCTACCACGGTTTTAAAACATATCTTTAGTACTTACTTAATTTTATTACAAAAAACTACACAATAGCGTACAAAAACTAAGATATAACTTTTCGATAAATCTTGAGCAAAAATGCGGAGTCCAAATTGTTATTTTACAACCTCTACAACAAATTTAGTACAGCATTTAGTACATGTTTCTCTATATTCAATCATAAAATTGGAAGAATTTGTAATGTACTCTTTTAATAGTTAAAATTTACACACCGAGGGAATATTAAACAATTTTAAGTTAATTGTGAGTTTTTTTTAACTTACTTTTGTTTTTAGAAGATTTTTAGTACCTGCATAACTTGATTGCTCTGCAAGTAAATTTACTCAATAGCTTAGAAAAACACAAAGAAGAGTTTTATTGGCTACAAAATAAGCGATTACTACGCGAAATCCAAATTGTTATTTCATTACAAATTTAGTACAACGTTTTAGTACATATTCCTCTTTTACACATTTCGTTCACAAAAATCGCTCTGAAATCGATGTCTTTTTAAATTATAGATAAACAAACTATAAATATTAGGTAACTTTTTTGTGTTCTGTTTAATTTAGTACATTTTTTATTAGTACCCACCCCACCTTACCCAATTATTTTGGGCACTTCTCGTGATTCCTTTTACACTCTTGGGGGAAATTCTTCACGAAGATTGATACATAAATTTCCAGTCAGTTTCTCCGCACTATTTTCTGCATTATTGATCAACTTATCTACTATGTGGGGGGATTATGTATAGCGTAAAATGGAAGAAAGTTCTCACCAGAACACACCGCGGGGGCTTTGGGTGTAGGCAAATTTTGGGGCCACATGAAAGCACATGTAAAAAGTCAGAATTGCTCATTGGCGGCAAATGTGAGGATGTGGGATTTTCCAGGGAGAGAAATTTTCATCTACACAATGATTTCTCATAGTGAGTTTCTTGGCAAAGGTCCAAATGTACATATATATCTTTTCTTCCTCTCTTGGCATGTCCATGACATGAGTATTTTGTGCAAGAGGTCATTAAATAATTTATTTCATTCGGGTTAAATTGCTTCTTAGTGGAAAATTTTTTGTTGAGATTTTCTTTTTGGGAGGAATTTTTCGGCCAGGGGGAAGAAAGTGCCAAATTTGGCACTGATTTCGACTTCTCTCCACCCACTGGATGGTTCAATGATAAATATTTGGTGGCACAGAAATCGCCAAGGTGACAGATTGGCGCCACATTTATTCCATGAGATGACTCTATAGTTATTTCTTGTGGCTCTTGCAATATTTCTGATTTCACTCATGTGTCTCTTGACATTTTTCACGTGCTCGAGGTGTCGTTTTTTTCGGCTGTAACTCATGAGATTTGGACTCTGGTGGGTCGTGAAAGAGGAACTATTGTCACGTTTCGTGAGATGGAAATGTTAAAGTAAATTTGAGAGCTTCTGGACATATTTCAGTGGGCGTGTAGGGTGGAATTACCACTACTGGCCACTGTAAGAATTAAATTGTTGAAGTTTTTATCGAATCTTGAAAAATTTTGGATGCAATTCGTCTGACTCAGGACCTTTCTGTAAGTCCAGGTGATTTTTCCCGTATACATGTATAAGTCGCTGCTTTACAACTGCACTTTTCTTCAATGTGAAAACCCATTTCACCACTTATAGCAGCCCCCCGTAATGAAGCTAATTTTTCCGTATGAGTTTTCACTTCTATCGTGAGGAGGTTGATGATCAGGGGTCCATTCGATGCGAAATTTCACAGAATGAAATTCTATCTAAGAAAAATAGCCCTCCTCACCATACGAGATTGACAAATTGAAAAATACTGCAAAAATTTTGTATGGAGTGAGATTCGTTTCGGGGGGGTGACTTATAGCCACTTTTATTTGGCAGAGATTTGCTGAAAAACTACTCTAAGAAATACTCTAAGATGAAAAATTGTTGAGCGCGATTTGTAAAAATGATGTGGCCATAAGTGGAAAAATCTTTGAAAAGAGAAACCACTAATGGCCACTTCCAAGTTTTATACAAAACTAAGAAAGGGATCACATAACATTAATATCAAATGTTAAATTTTATTAGATTGTAACTATTGGAATAACGTTGTTTTGAATTTATTCAAGCGACTTTGAATGGATTTACAAATTGTGGCCATTAGTGGTGAACCCACCTTAGAAATTGATTTAGGCTGAATTAGTACGAGTTTAGACCAGACAGGATTTTCATTATGTTACCTGTAGCTTAACTTTAATTAATTCAGCAAGTAAATAGTTTTTGTTTGGCAAAGTCCTATTGGAGGGAGTTTCCGGACATTATTGTGTGGTTAAACATTTTCCTGTTTTCGAGAGCAATTTACATACATATAGGTAGGTAGGTACACAAAACAGGGCCTTAAAACTTTTAGTGGCTTTAGCATGAGAGTCTGTCTATAGAGACAAACTTTTATTTGCGAGATAAATTAAGTTAATTTCATGGAATGTGCAGTCAATTTAAAGCAATTTCACATTTTTTGGCAAAATATCAAATATTAGGTCATCCATGATTAGATAAGAGACACATTTAATCCGGAGATATGGGGAAGTGATAGCAAATTTCTCTTGTGGGGTGGAACAAATTTTATTATCAACATTCCGAATGTTTTATCTGACACGTTTTGGCATCAACTGTGTGAGTCAGTGATTTTTCCAAGAGTTTTCATTGATGATCTGAAGAGAAAGAGGGATTTTTATGTGCTGAGTAAATTGGGATATAAATAGATTTTCTCCAATTTTCCCATCTTAAATGGAATTTTCTCCACACACACCTGAAAAGTCTCTAAAGAGAGGAAAGCAAAAAGAAAGATATAGAAAGAAAGAATAAACATTCGAAAACGAGATTTTAATAGACATCTTCTGTGGGGCTCTTTTTCACATTTTTTAATATTATTTATTTCTTTGCTCATTTTCACCCAGAGACTGCAATTGAATTTGCTGTTGGCCAGTCAGTGTCAGAGAATTTCCCCAATGTAGAAAAAAATATATACAGAAAAGTGAGTGAGAGAGAGCGTGAAAAGAAGGAGGAAAAATATGATTATAGAGCACGAAATACTCGAATGTTTACACTGCTGGAATTTTCTTTCTGTTGTGTAAAAATACGGCAAATGAGTGCGCCACAAGAAAGTCATGGTGGAAATGTTATTTTGTACTTTTTGAAAAGAGTACAAAATTCAGGAAAATTTATACAAAGATGGAATTTACCCAGAACGCGAAAATTGCATTTTAAATATTTCTAATGGATTCTTCATTGAAATATTTTATAAAAGCCCTAAAAGTGGCATTAACGCCCAAATTTTGACATTTTTATGCCATAAAATGCACGCAATTTTGTGACATAGTGTGGGCGTTGATGGATTTGTGTGGCAGCAAATTTTAAATTCAACCCCCACACGAATGGGTTTTAAGTGATGGGAATTTTCCCCAAAAGTTGTGTGAGGAGGTGTGTCAATGGTGCGGAAAACTCCCACGCATAGAATATACAATGTAATGTATCTAATGTCCGAGATGGGTGACACTGAAATGCATTCTGGGATGGGCAGAAACTCGCTTAAGGCGATGCTTAATTTTACATTCGGCATGAAGTGTAGAAAATAAGTCTTTGGAATCGGTAAATTTTAGCCATTCATCGATGGCACAATTCCTCAATTATATCTTGACTCAGAACATGAGGCTTCTTGTCAAGATATCGCGTGTTTTTGACGACTCGCGAGACAGTTTACACGATTTTAAAGGAAGTATGTCGAAGTCAAGGGGGAGAAATTGCACAGTTTCGCTATAAAATTGCAGCTTCAAGAATACTATAATTTTTCCGTAAAATTATTGTTTTGCTATAAAATTTCCTTTTTAAAGGCTTTATGGGAAAGTAAAACAATTTTTATGGCACAATTTGCCAATTTCTTATGGCACATTCGGTACATTACATAAATATGCTGATATAATATTGTTATGAATCATTATGAGAAAATTAGGGTCCATTAAATTTTTAAGTTATCAAATTTATGGCAAAAAACATGGTAAAATAGTAGTTCAATATAAAATAATGTGCTATAAAAATTGTCTCTTTCATCCTATAAAACTGATTCGTCTATCTATATTGGGAATTCATGTGATTTGTTTTATTCTCATTATTGCCCCCTTGGTCGAGACCGATGAAATTAAAAGTTGTTTTCTTTTGGTCTCAAACCACAGATATTCAACCACTGAAGAAGTTTATTCTGAGAAAAATGAGATATTCAGATGCCAATTTATTCTTGCAATTTTTTTTACGATGAATAAACACTCATCGATGGAATTAATGAGCCCCAAAAAGGGACACATCAACAGAGTATAAAAGTTTTATTTTATGATAATTTTTACGAGTAGTATAAAATGCATGAGAAATTGCGCCTGTGGTGTGTGGGTGTCAAGAAGGGTGTGATTGTTGCAAAGAACACAATAGAATATGTTCTTTTCTTCGCCTTTTCAACAACCGTTTCTGTAATTTCCGAGAGATTTTTCTCAAGTATCGGATTTCTCGACTGGAAAAAGACATTGATGGACTCCATTGGCATAACATTGTAGGCGTAGTGAGAGTGAAGAAGTCATTAATGACGGAGAAATGATGCAACACTCTCTATGGTCATGGGAAAAGAACTCTCGAGCGTTAAAAAAAAACAACATATCAAACAATAAAATTAAAATTCTGAAGCTGTGAAAGAGATCGATGATCATTAATGGTTACTTTTTCATTCTAACTAATGGTGGTGTTCACTTATTTGGTGACAAAAAGTGCCACTTGCCACAAATACGTGATACGAAGTGTGTGAGGCGAATTTAATGAATTTCTGCAAAGAAAAAGTCTCCAAAGAAATATCGGAGACTCACTACTTGTTAACATGTTCAAGCGGACACGAAGAGATGGCGCTGTTCATAAAAGATTAGGTCTTACGAATGTTTCATAGCTTGAAAGTTTCACTGGAGACTCTCTATTTGGTCAAAATGCGAGTGATTTTGTATTTTTCCAGTGAAATGAAACATAAATCGTGAAACTTTGAACCCTCGTCAGTCACTGCTTTCTCTCTTCATCGCTCGATGGCGCTTCTAACAGTCTTTTATGTAAAATGCTTAATTGTTCTTGATGAATTAACTATTTTAACGAGAACTATGTACAATTAAATACGGTTTTTCGCGTAAATTTCCATGGCAGATGTGCAAAATGCTGATATGATTGCTACACAAAATCCGCCCTCATTTCTCGCCTCTCATTCTACATGATTGCACAATTACAATTATTTTTAATTAGATATGCAGAAATTGAGGTGGATTTTTAACACTTTGTGTATCAAATTTCCACCCACTTGATGGGAAAAATTACTACATATTGTAGGTTTTTTTTGTCATTTCGTGCCTGGCACAAATTGAAATACAATTAATTTTTTTTGTGTGTGTCACTTTTGCCTCACTTTGTCACATCCCATTCACTTTTGGGCGATGAAAAGTGCCATTAAGAGGATCTAATTGAGAAATGCAACAGTTTTTTTCTGTTAATGTTGTGTGCAATATTTGGACAGACTTCCACTGAAAATTGGTCTGAAAGTGGGGTGATTACATAATTTTATCTATATATATTATTTTGCATATCAATTTTCTACTCTGAATACTTTCCCTCAATTGCACTTTGTAGTCCATCTTGTGCAAAAGAGCTGCACAAGCGTGAAAAAGACTCGCTGACTTTGAGGAATTTGTGATTTTCCATTGTCTTGAATCACTTTTCGGTTGTTGTGTATATTTTTGACTCTCTTGTATGTGCAATGTGAAAATTTTTATTGTTTATACATGGCTTTCTGGATGGTGGATTTTTTGGTGTATTTCGCACGACTCGTCAAAGAGTGCAGGTTGAGATTTTTTTCCTTGATGAGTAGTTGTCTTATCTTGGAAATCATATCGCGCGGAACTTTGCATATTTTCCCGCGATAATTTGCACGAAATGTGGAACACTTGAAATTTAGCAGTAATTTAAAGAGAAACTTACATATAAGATCTACTAGAAAGTTCTCGGAGATTCTGCTAGAAAGCGAAGATCTGCTAGAATTTCTATTAATTTCGTATTTACTTGAAAATAATTTAACATGATTCCTAATGTGCTAGAATTTTTTGGAGATTCTGCTAGAAATGTTATGAAGATTCTGCTAGAAAGCGAAGATTTGCTTCGATTTAAATTGTCTTTCCACCTGATATCACCTCTGCTTTTAATTAATTAAGTCTGGAGCCTGAAATTGGTCCATAGAATCATCCCTGGTGACTTTTATTGGCCATCATAAAACACTGTTAATTGAGTGGCGCGCTTTTGTGCTCTCACCATGGGCGGATATTGCGCTAGCCGGATATGAATATTCCAAGTGGTCAACTCTTTTTTTATGTGTCTCACCATCCAGAGCAAATTAAAAATATGTTATTTATTAATTTCTTTTCACTCTCCACAAATTCTGGACAAGAAGTGGGAATAAATTAACGAACTTATTAAAGTCAATCACATTTGTTTCGAAGACCTCAAAAGTTTTTGATGTAGGTGTTCAATTTGTGATCGTGAGATAGAATCGATAGAACCTTTAACTTCTCAAATCTGTTCTTGCCTTTTCCCCCTTCTTTTCATCAACTATGTATGCCTGCTTCTGGTGAGTGGGTGACTCTTTCAATCAAGTTGCTGGGAACTCGTTGAACTTGTTAATTTCCATTCAGAGGCGTTTTATGCATGTTAAACTTTGTATTTTCAAATGTCTTATTCAATTTTTTTATTTTATTCTTTTGGTGTGTTCTCTATTTTCTAATCCAGACAAAAAATGGGGAGACGATGAATATAACAATAATTGAGGAACTTTCTATAGCCCTTCATTTCCCTCTTAAATTTCTTATGGGAGTAATTCTGCCACATGGCTAGAGATCTGTAGAATCAATTGAATTTTTCTACCAGAGGCCTGTGTTCTTTGTTTATCCTCCAACACATAAATTTCTGGTTTATTGATATTCGACGGGGGGAGGGGAGATTTTTTTCAGAGAGGAAAATGATTCAGAATATTTGCCCGTGTGACTTTACTGTAACTTTGCATTTGTACGTTTTTTTCAATTTACTCAATCTCGGCAAATGGCACAAAAAACTTATGTAAACTCTCACATTTATTAGTGTTATGTACACACATGATCATGTTGGAAGAAAAGACGCAGTGAAAGCATTATGCAAAAATTTAACTACAAATCATAAAAAAGATGTGACTTGATTGAGGCAGTGCATATGTGAACAATTTGTCTTCTATTGGTGGATACAAAAAAAAAGAAAAAAAAAAACAGACATGGGAAACAATTGTTGGGGGATAGGAATTCCGAGAATCTAATTGCAATTAATTCTCTTTGGCCTTTTTATCGCGGAGCTTTGGAAATAAGTCTCTTAATACTTGATCGTCAGGCGAAAAAAAGCCTCATGATGAATTTCTTCAGGCCTTTTCACACGATCTCCACCGCTTGGATGCTGGTGTGTGTCTCCCTAATCAAATATTCATGGAGATCCACTGGCGGTTGCGCAATCCAGTCATGTTTGAGTCACTTGTGTTCAATGTAATTCTCTGCAAGAGATGAAGGTAGAAAAAAAATCAAATTTCCAAGATAATTGGTCGCTTGTTCTTTTGGCTGGCCAACAAAATGAAGGTGCCTTTAAACGGTGTCTTAATCTCATCATTATCAAATTATTCAATTTGCATGTAGCAACTGACCGACTTTCCTGATGGATTGAGGGGAGAGAAGAAGAAGAAGTGTTGAGGAATTTCAGTAGAGTGGCTCTTTTTTTGTTTCTAAGTCTTGAGAATGAAAGTGAAAGCTCCCCTGGATGTTTGGAAATTTTAAGCAAAAATGAAATAATCCGTTAGAGTGGATCTTTTGTGCTCAGCATTTTTGTATATTTTTGTCTCCCAAAAGAAGAAGAAGGAAGTGCTGAATAAATTTGCGTGCCATTGACCAAGATATCGCTCTGTTCTCGCGACGAAAAAAACGATGCCTTGGCCAAGATAACACTTCCATATTGGGTTGAATTTAATTTTTTTTTGGCAATTTTTGTTGGCTCACATGAACAGATCAAATGTTTTTCCAAATTCAATGAATTGACAACTTGACTGGAGATCATCTATAGATCATAAAAAAATAATATTTAACGAACACCCACAAGATGTTTGAGAGTTGGTGGGCTTGAAGAATTCTTCAGCCAACTCAGCTGTTTCATGGTCGTTGGTCAGAGTTGAAGAAGCTTCAGGTAATCGGATTTATTGGATGCTCGATGGAATCCGTTAGTGAGGAAGAAATGGCTTTTCTGCTTGAGAAATATGTGTTTTTTTATGGCAACAGAAAGTTAATTTATTGTGTTGAAATGCTGAAAATCACGTAATTACAGTGACTTAGAATCTCCCACTTCTTCAGATGATCAACAATTTAGATTGGTCAAGATCATTCGTTAAGGAGGAAATGAAAGATTATCCTTCTTTAAGGTTTGACAATATTTTGCGATTGAAAAATCTTATTTTCATTAGTTTTTGGTCTCAGATTAATGATTAGATGATATTCAAAAAAATAATTTCCTGAAAATTCTGCAGAGATTAGCAGGAAACGCGATAAGTCTTTATTTTAGACGAGTTTCAGATGGTTGAAAGGGTTGAAAGTCATATTTTTCAGCCGAAAAATATAAATTTTTTTTTACTGATTTAGATATTCAAACTGAATAATAAAGTTATTTGGACTTTTTGTTTATCATATCAGATTTTCCCGGAAAATCGGTTTGTTTTAGCTAAGTAAATACGATTAATCCATTTTTATACGAGTTTTTAACTAAATCTCGTCTAAAACTGGATTACTTGCGTTTTCCACTTAGCATAGCGGTATTTGTAGGAAATTCTTATTCATTTTTTTCTTATAATTCAATTTAAAATTAAAAATCAAAGAACTTTTGATGCTTTTCAATTAAAGAAGTCGTCTAAGACTCGTCTAAAAGTGAATTACTTGCACTTTATAAATATCTTGGGAGACTTTTCCTTGATCTATTGATCTCTGAGGATTATTATGGATAATTTTAGCATGTTCATGTAATGATGAATGATGAACTTTTCCTCATAATCATCAAATGGTGTCTTTAAGTGATGATTTTTGCATTTTTCACGCCATTTGGCCTGTATTCCCCACCGTGAATTGAAAAACATTGAGCTGGGCGGGAGAAGCTCACCATAATATTGTGATCTTGCGATCGTAGCTCAAGCACACTCGCCCGAGAGAGAGAGTTTTTATTCAATGGGTGGAAGCACTGTTGGTAGAAAATGTTCATGGAGTCTATATGAGAGGCAACATAACGCTCTGTCTCTGGGTTATTTAGTCGCTTATTCGAGGTGATTCGTGTTGGGTGTGTGTATGAAAATTCAGAGGATTATTTTCCATTACAAACTGTTTCAATTGGACTTTAATAGTGATGTGCAAAAAAGACTGTGAACATTTTCCTTGAGGATTTTCCAGTGTTTAAAAGAAAAGATTGTGAGCGCATTTGTGAGATTGAGATCATATGAGTGACTAATGTTATCCCCATAAAGTGATGTAATTTGCCTGTTGAGAGGAGAAGAAAAGAGTTTGCACACTGGATATTACGTGAATTTGTGTTGCAAAAATAGTCAGAAATAGCATTATCGAATCATCTCTCGCGAATTATAACATAATATGCATAATATGCTAATTCTCTGCCTCTAAGCAACACATCATCTCCAAATTGAGAGACACATAAGACGCACACACCAGGTGGAAGAAATGTTGGAGGGGGAGTTAAGATTGAAGAAAAAAAATCTAATATTTCCGTGTTGAGTCGAGAGAGAAAATTGATTACCTTTTGTGCGATTTGGCGCTACAGGGCAATAGGAAATTGCATCTCCAACAATGATTGACTTCAATTGAATTTAAATCAATTTCCGGACTCGTCACACTCATTTACACATCTCAATGAATACCTCGTTTTTTTTTCGGCGAAAAAAATCCAAAATCACGACTCCACCTTTCTCTTTGATCACAATTCTTTTGGGCACTCTCTGTGTCTTGTTTTCGTGGCTCATTGACTTTCTTCAACCAGCCAGCGACTCCCCAGCTGTGTTTTGCTGCAACTTTTGGGTGGATCAATTTGGGGTCAATTTGCCTCAATCGGCCAATGGACAAGAGATCAATTCTCTTGCCTAACAACTACAATTTTTATATGACTTTTTAATGTCAGCCATGCTCTATTAGTCGCTTGAATTGTCTTAAGCACTTTTTCCCGCCATTTTTTGGCGCTCATAATCTGAAAGTTTCACTTGCCACACTCCCTTTCATGAGATTTGTATCACCATTGTCCTTGATTGGGTTGAAATATATTGTGCTTTTGTGGCCTTTTTTTTTCTTTACCCACTCCTCCGTTTGATACAAAACTTAATGATGGAACTTTCACATAATTGCTCAAGTGCCGCCTCTATAGTGTTTCTCACACCATCAAGAGACAATTTTTGTCATATCTGGAGCACATTTGGTGACAAATGACCTTCAGGTGGATTTATTTCGAGCATTTCAAACGTTCGTTGTCAGTGAGCTTTAATTAGGCGGTGGAACAGGTGAATTGATAGCGAGAATTGAGCTTTTGGGACCATTTTCTTATTATATCAATTCAAAAGGGGATTGATATGAACGGGTAGATAATTTCTCTGAATTTCTATTAATACACGAATTAGTTAAAAAATTATCATTTGTATTTTTTTTAATAGGAAGAGAGTAACTCAAAGCCTTTCAAAAATTATTTATTAGAAAATATATTTGCAATATTCCACAATTAAAAATTTGCTTCAATTTTACGAGCTTTTTTCAAAATTTTGAGCAGCTTTTGAATCACTTTGTGAGCCATTAGCAATTCATTAAAAGCTTTTTTGAAATAAGTTTTTAAAATTTACAAAAAAATCCATATAAATTTATAAGCCAATAAAAATCCAATAGAGCTTTAGCATAAATTTGCGAGAATTTCAGAATTTTAATTGAAAAGAAAATTTCTTCAACTTTCAAGAATTGTAAAGCTTTCAAGGAGCTTTACTACAAAATGTATAAAAGTCGTGTACACCATTTTACCCTAGATTCCCCTTTTAATTTAGAAACCTTTTTTTCATTAATTTAATCTGAATATAATAATAGAAACTTCAAAGACGTTTTTTTTTAAATAATTCACATAAATTAATTGCCTAAATTCTCCATTAGTTTCCACCATGAACCACCCCCTAATTCATTAATTAGGAGTGCGTGTGAATGTCTAAAGAGCGTTTTTAATCACACAAGTTGCGAATTGGAAAGTGATTTAAAATGATAAGTCTGTTTTGAACTAATTCGCAAGGGAATTGAATTTTCACGAGAGAGAAAGACTTTCTTTGGAATTGCTAGTCTTCGGTATAATTTCTTTTCACCACGCAGCTCTTAAGAAGAGGTTAAATTACAGAGAATCTTCCCAGCAAAAGTGTGATTGAAATGTATAGCAATTTGGGATTTATTGATGGGCAAAACTCTCACTCTTCATGTAACATTTTATCAGGCAATTTTTGCGTGAGTTTCTCAGATTTTTTTCACTCCATAATTGATGGACTTTTTTCTCCCACATCATCTGCTGTTTTTAATTGGCTAAAAGCTGTGTATCCACGTGTTAAATTGACGAATTTTGACAATAGGAAGACCTTGATGGCTTTGCTCTTTCACCCATTTCGTGTGGTTTTTCCCAAGAAAATTTTACGCAGTCTTTTTCTTAAACTCCCTGTTAAAATTTATGAGAGAGACAAATTATATCATTCAACGATGACTCGAAAGTCAAATTAGTGTGAATTATTTGTGTAAATTTGATCTTTGCTGGCGTACAACATTTCTTCTTCTGGTCTCTTATAAGTTTCTGCCTCATTGCTTACCAAACTAAAAGCCAAGGCTCACAGTTTGTTTTTTTCTTCCATGCCTCCAGTGTATATGAATAATTGGACAATTTTGCGACAAAAACAATAGCAATTTGTTGATTGGGTTTTGCTTGAAGAGTTAAGATGAGAAATAAAAAGATGTTTTGCGTTCAGTTTCCTCAATAAAGCGCTTAGTTTCGGAGAATATAACGAAAAGAACGTCGAATTACCAATTATAATTAATTTTGAAAACCTCAAAGAGACAGAGAGAAACCACAAAAATTTTATCTTAATCTTCTTAAGTGGCTGCCGCATATAGTAATTTTGTTGTGAATTAATACATTTTCGATAAGACTCCATGAATCTCGATGAAGAGGATCTATCTTTGGAAATATTTTAGAGCAAAGTAGGGTGGCGATACCACTTATGGGCCACTTAAGAATATTGATGCTCATATCTTTGAAGCGGCTTGTCAGATTCAAATGATATTTTTACTAGAACTTCTTTGGTTCAATACCTATTGATATATCAAGATGATTTTGTTCCAACATTTTACTGACCTTCACAAAAAAATATTCTTTCTGAAAATGCAAAATTCACCACTCATGGGCCACCTAAAATCCAAAGAAGAAATGAAC
>CAKKOB020001851.1:2881-14516 GCA_918844115.2 Phlebotomus perniciosus
TAAAACTCGCCAAATAAGAATAAATGTTGCCTTAAGAACTCGCCAAAGAATCAATTTTGCCCAAAATTCGGCAATTTGGCGTAAATATTGCGTAAAATCCGGTCAATTCTTAAAAATATTTTCTGGCAGCTAATTAACAAATTGAAAATTGATAAAGAATGATTATTTTTTCATAAAAAAAAGATATTATTATTCTAAAAGAGCTCTTAATAGCCGTCTATTCGATAAAAATACAAGATAATCATAAGGAAATGACGAAAAACTTCCGATTGCGTTTAAAAATATTGCGATAAACAAACAAAATAAAAATTGGCACGAACTTTCACATCAACCCATTTAGCGCGGAACGTAAATGTGGCCGCATTTTTGCTCATCTCTCTCTCTCTGTCAGCCGATAAGGTGACTTGTCTGTCAACAAAACAAAATGCGCGCGTCCAACTGATAAAGATGAACTCACCATTGGTACAGCCACTGTCAGCATCCCTGAGCAAGTGGTGGCCGGCATATTGGTGTAGTCAGAGAGAATCCCAGCCGTGATCGCCCCAATGATTCCGCCCACATCGAACAGCGTGGACAGATCGGCACTCAATTCGGCGCCCATTGTTGTTGTTGATTGAATGTAGAGTGGCAGCCAGTAGAGGAATGTATAGCTGACGAGTTTCGAGAAGAACAAACACAGTGAGAACTCCACAACACCCGGAATCCTCAGAGCCCGACCAAATCCAATCGCTTCGCTGTTTGATGTCACCGAGGAGACACTGCCTAGCATAGGGCTTCGCTCATTCGCCCTCATGGTAACTTCCTGGGAGAGTGGATTGAGACAGAAATAAATTTAACTTTTATACGAAAATGCGGTGAATTTATAGAATTTACAGAAAAATATTTCTTTTTTCGGCTTGATTTTAATTCTTTCTGGGTGAAATTTTACTTAAAAAAGTCTTGAAATGAATCTCTTTCTTTAAAATACTCTGTCCCTATCTGTCCATTTAATTCCGCTTTCTAGTAAAACTACAAGTGTTGTGCGCGTGAAGTATATTATAAAGTAAACCAGCTAATAAAATTTCTATTTTTCAACTCAGAAAAGCATTTTCAGAAAAAAATTTTCCGAAAAAGAAACAATAAAAGAGGATAGAACTTCATTTATTCGAATCAGGAGCTTTTTCAGTCTTGAAAAGCTTTCTTAAATAAGAAGCTTATCAATGTTGAAAAGCTTTCTTAAATAAGAAGCTTTTTCAATGCTGAAAAGCTTTCTTATATAAGATGCTTTTTCAATGTTGAAAAGCTCCTTAAATAAGAAGCTTTTTCAATGTTGAAAAGCTCCTCAAATAAGAAGCTCTTTTAGTGTTGAAAAGCTCCTTAAATAAGAAGCTCTTTTAGTGTTGAAAAGCTTTCTTAAATAAGAAGCTTTTTCAATGTTGAAAAGCTCCTTAAATAAGAAGCTTTTTCAATGTTGAAAAGCTCCTTAAATAAGAAGCTCTTTTAGTGTTGAAAAGCTTTCTTAAATAAGAAGCTTTTTCAATGCTGAAAAGCTCCTTAAATAAGAAGCTTTTTCAATGCTGAAAAGCTTTCTTATATAAGAAGCTTTTTCAATGTTGAAAAGCTCCTTAAATAAGAAGCTTTTTCGCAGTTTTGAAATACTCATCAAATGAGAAGCTTTTTCGCAGTTTTGAAATACTCATCAAATGAGAAGCTTTATCATCGCTGAAAAGCTTATTCCCAGCGCTTAAAAACTTCAATTTTGAAGCTTCTGAAATGCTTAAAAGCTCTTAGAATCTAAAGCTTTCTCAATGATTCTAAAGATCTTCAAATCATATTTACAATTCTTTTATTTCCCTCAGTTTATACACCCGGATGATGTTTATCAACTCTGTCGACAGAGAATTTTCCCACTTGACAATCTCCCTCATTTGTTTGTCTCTTCCCAATCTTGGCCAGTCCCTCCAAACATGATTTTCACACGTGAATCCTTATCTTCATGTGCTGGTCACGAATGGACTGCGTTTCTCCGGGGGGACACGCACCACGAAGTCTGCCTACAGATTATTTATCTCTAAAATGCGACCTTAAATCGCAACTCTGTATCAGCCCAGAAAAATTCTCTAACGACTTCTTTTTTTTAGGCCTCTTCTCGCATGATAATGTTTTTTGTTGTCCTGCGGTTTTTTTTTTTGAGATTAGAACTTTTGGAGGCAGGCGCGACTCATAATCTAAATTTAAATATGATCTGAGAGCGCTGGGATTGGGAAGACCGTTGATGATCTATGAGTAGCAAAAATTCAGTCTCTAACCTAATGATAAAGGGTCATTGAGAACTTTGCTAACTCTTCCGAACAGGGTTAGTTATTGAGATTGACGCTAGAGGCGCTTAGAACAGACGCTAAATAGAATAAGGGAATTCATTTTGAGAATTTTTTGCGTATTAAGACTGGTTTTAAGCTAAAGACTGCTTTTAAGGTGACTTAAATCGTTAAGCTTCAGGTTAAACCTTAAACTTGAGGCCTGTTTTTATTAAAAATACATTTTGTCCAAATATTTGAAGCTAAAACCTGGATCCAAACTGTCCACACTATAAAAATTAATCATCAAAATACCTTTAACAAATTAATGAACAAAAATTTAGTCTGTTCAAAGCCTTGCTTTAAACTTAAAGCTCGCTTTACTCTTGATGTTGACTTTGGCCTTGAAGCTAACTTAAAACTTAAAGCTGTCCTAAAATTTAAGTCTGGCTTAAAGCTTAAAATTGGCTTCAAAGTTTAAGACTGCCTTTAAGCTGACTCAAAGTTTGAAGCTTATGGTTGGCTTTAAGCTTAAAGCTGACTTAAATAAGGCTGGTTTAAAATCTAAGTCTGGCTCAACGCTTTAAGTTTGTTTAAAACTTAAGACTGAACTGACTTAAATCTGAATTAAAACTTAAGATTGTCTTTCAATTGACTTAAACCTGAATGTTAAGATTGGCTTTAATCTTGTCTTAAAGCTTCAGATTTGAACTTAAGCTCAAGCTTGTTCTTTATTAAAAGAAATGTATTTCGTCAAAATATTTGAAGCTAATTTGATAATGTAGGGGGAAAGCCTTGAGGGATGGCACACTCGTCTGCGCACTACGGCTTCGCACAATAAATGTAAATCAAATGGAGTGTGCAGAGCTGTAGTGCGCAGACGAGTGTGCCATCCCTTAAGGCTTTCCCCTACCCAATATCATCCGGATCGGTCCAGCGGTTTGGCCGTGATGAGGTAACAACGCACATACACACAGACACACACACACACATTTTGGAGATGAGTGTTTTCGGACTCCTGGAGTCACGTCCGGTCGAGATATGATGGTTTGGGAGTGATCAGGCCAATTCAGATATGCACACTCTATTTTTTATTTGTTTAAGAACAATATTGCTCTGAAATATTACGATTTACTCCTTTCATATTACAAGTCGTTTTTTGAAAATATTGTTTGTATAAAACATAACAGTTATACTAACGAATTGTTCAATGTGTTAATTTTATTGGAGTTACATCTATACGCTCTCAAAACTTTCTCCAAACATATTTCCACCCCCAATATTGTATTTTGAAGGGCCCCCCCCGTTTAGAAGAGCATTAGTTGCAACTCTTGAAAGGGATCGTTGCACGTGAGAGGATTTTACATGGGGCAAAAGGAACTCGATTATCGCTTTGAAGGGAACAAAACTGTGATGTTGTAATCAAACGATGGAATCGCGTGTCATGTGCAATAGCTTTTAGTTGAAACATCAGAAATAAATTTAGGTATTTATTAGTCTTACGGTCTCGGGTGAGCGTCTGTACTCCGTTTTACAGTTCATGATTCACGACATTTACTCTTTTATTTTAAGTTCTGTTAGAAAAATATATATACTCTGAGCATTTATGTGCTTTTCATTTTTATCCCAGCCAACATCAATTTTCCATTTGCAAAGCATTTTTCTGCTTCAAGCTCTTTCCTGGGCGCAAAAATTCAATTAATTTCCCATCGTGTATGTCTCCTACTTCGTAAAAGTGAGCTCCTTTTTGTACAACCGCAAATAGTGTCAATGTGAAGCAGAAGATTGTGTGGGCGAGGTGAATTCAGTGAAACTACTATCAAGTTATTATCCTTTCTTTGGTAAAGTTAAATTATATTTAGTATTTGTTTGAGATCCACAAAACGGAATCTCATGGCTTCGGGGGGTTGGAATTGAGGGAGAGATGCTTAAGTTGGATGCCTTAAATGGATTTAATTGTTAAACTTTTTGACCCGCACTATACAGGCAGACGATGCATTGTTCCAAAGGAAATTGATAGTTGAAATTGTATGGAAAGGAAAGGAAAAAAGCTTTTGTGTGTGCTTTTCCCTTATCCCCGCATAGAGTCTGTGATGTTGTAGCAGAAGAAAAGAACTCTGCAGATGCTTCAGATGGATCAAGCCAAGCAGAAGATTCAGTATTTGAGAAATTAATAATTGAAACAAATTGGAATTTCATCCGTGATGCTGGAAATTGCACCTATTGTTCATCCCATAACCGCTGAGATGGAAAGTACACAGAACCCAGATGCAGTGTTTGCTCTTGACTCGCCTCGTGGTCCTCTCCTAACATTACCAATCCGATTTCTTTAACATCCCCACCCCCCTCAGTCAAGATGAAAATATTGGGGGTGCAAATCAAATAATACCTACCATGTCAAAGAAATCAGACCCGTCCAATAGTCAAACATACTTTTGATTTGTCGTTCAAAACGAACACTGTTTGAAGGATGTTTGCAAGGGGGAGATATTATGATCAGAAGTGGTGTACATTTCAATGGAAGTGCGCGAGAGTTTGAGGAAGTGGAATGGAAATGCTAAGATATAGAGATCAAGTAATTTTGAAAACATCCAAGGAATATCCAAGAGCTTTGAGAAGTTCTTCAGCAGAATAAGATTTTTTTTTAAAGAGTTTTTAAAAACTTTCAGAAGATTAAAGGTAATTTCCGAACTTTTAAAAAAGTTCGTTAGCTCAAAGCTTTCTTAAATTGCTGCAAAGCTCTGTAGAATTTGTAAAGCTTTCGGATATTTTTAGAGTTTTTGAAGTTCTCGCTAAGCTTTTGAAAATTCTAAAGAGCTTTTGCAGATTTTCTTCAATAGCTTTAGAAAGCTTTATTAAACAGCTTTAGAAAGCTTTATCAAACAGCTTTAAAAGGCTTACTCAAACAGATTAAGAAAGCTTTATTAAACAGCTTTAGAAAGCTATCATATATAGATTTAGAAAGCTTTCATAAACAGCTTTAGAAAGCTTTCTTAAACATCTTTAGAAGGTTTTCTCAAACAGATTTAGAAGGCTTTCTCAAACTGCTTTGGAAAGCTTTCCTAAAAAGTTTTAGAAGGTTTTTCAAACAGCTTTAGAAGGCTTTCTCAAACAGATTTAGAAAGCTTTATTAAACAGCTTTAGAAAGCTTTCATAAACAGCTTTAGAAAGCTTTCTTAAACAGCTTTAGAAAGCTTTCTTAAACATCTTTAGAAGGTTTTCTCAAACAGATTTAGAAAGCTTTCTTAAAAAGTTTTAGAAGGCTTTCTTAAATCCTTAGAAAGCCTTCTCAAACAGCATTAGAAAGCTTTCTTAAAAAGTTTTAGAATGTTTTAGTATAGAAAATAAAATATATAGCGTGAAATCTTTCGAATTGGAGCTTTGGGGAGCTTTTATACAAAATATGGAAGCGCTGGAAGTGGTGTACGTCTTTTTGACCGTATATCTCCCCCTTGGATGTTTGTCTTGCAGATTTCAGAATCCTCCCTTCAGAGATCTCTTTTTCAAAAAAAGAAATATAAATTCTTGACACTGTCCACAGTGATCCATTAGAAATCCATGGAACTTGAGACTCATTCTTTACTGGGTAGGTTAAAAATCTTACCAAATATTCAAATATTTGATATCTGACGATATAATCAATGACAATTCAAATATTATTCTTGGTACAATATGCAACAACTTTCTGGCACATTCCAATGAGTTCCGCCAACTCAACATGGTTTTCTTCTCAATAGCGCTCTAAATTGCGAATTTGCATTGCGATATTGCTGATGAGATCCTCCAGTAATGATTCCCATATTGAAACTTTAGGATGCTTTCCTCCTCCACTAATAGCAATCTCAAGTTATAATTGTTACACTGGAGTACCCATTCTCGAAGCACGTAGGAATTATAAGTTGCTCTCGTGCACTTAACCCACAGCTCTCCCGCATTGAATGGGGATAATTTCAATTAAGAGGACTTTGGCCAGGATGCTTGTCGTTTCGGTGGAGCAATCAATGCGGGGTAAATATTAGATAATCGTTCATCAATTCTGGACTCGGAACGAAATCACAGGAAAATAATCAAATTAGTGCCGTTGTGGTGACCTTTTCATGCCATGAGGTCATAAAATACATCTGATATGGGGGTGATTTTGACGCCTTGTGGAACTTTGGACTAAATGAGAAATTTCCAGCCCTTCAATTAACGATGTTTGTGTCTCGAGCGACCAATTTCAATTATCATTTTTGATTGTGTATTAATAGACTTTTGGGTGCTGAAAAGTGCCAAATGTCACGCAATCGACTTTCTTGTTATGAATGCAATCTCGTGAGGGGCATAAAAGCTCCTCATTTGAAGCGAAATTGCTTTTGAGACTCCGCATATTCACTTTGCACCACCAAACTCAATCGCCAAGTTGAAGTTCTCATGCATAACATAACTTTATAAAAAGTACAATTCATAAAAGTTCCATTAAGAAAATTCATCGCATTTCCCGAGAGTGGAAAATCGTAGAAAAATAATTAAACATAAGCAATTAACCAAATGTTTTCGTCTTTCCACTCAAGGGAGTAGCTCTCAACGTACACCATCATAAATCATAAACAAAAATATGTTAGGTACTCTATCCTCGCATCAACTATTCCCTAACACTGAGAGAGAAAGAGAAATTAATCAAACTTGTATACCTATTTATCAAATATTTAAAAATTTTAAAGAAAACTTAGAGTGATCCATCACGAAAAGCAACTTTTTTAAAAAAAAAATACCCGAATTTTTTATATAAATTTAATTTTAGCACAAAATTTCTCTCAGTGTATTTGTCGTTTATATTTAAGGTTCTGTGTACCTACACTACGTGTTTAAAATATTCACCCACTTAAGAGCGACGAAATGGAAGCTCAGTGCAATTACTCAAAGTCATTTGTACACCGTCCTGGACTTTTTTGCCAAAAAAAGGAGAAGAAGAGAGAAAATCTCTTCTAAAAAAAGAGTCTGTGGGGCTGAAGAGATCTCTCGGGTTTCTGTTGACGCCATTCTTATATTCATTTCTATTATTTTACCCATTTTTTACCCAGGCCCAGTCAAAAGAAAATGGAACGAAAATGAGAAAACAAGGCAAAAGCGTATATTTAACGCTCGAACTTACCAACTATGGGTGAAAGTAGAGCAATACGATAATCCACTGGTTGTTTGGAGAGCGCACAGGGGAAATTTTCACAAATTGTAGAATTGCTTGTTAGGATATTTAATCCTATTAGCGGATATCTAGGAAAAGTAAATCTCTGCTCATTCAATTGTTCATCCCAATGCATTGTGGTGTTTTCGCCCGGGATTTGCCTATCATTTTTTTGCGTTCAACCGTATCCTTTTATAACGAAGTGTTGAAGCAATCGGCAAAGTTCCAAGTCATCCCCGCAATGGTTTTTTTCTTCATAAACATCCCAGCATTATTTCACCACCTTATTTTTGTTGTTCACTCCACTTGAAGGCGAAAAATTAATGGAGGAAATGCATCTGAGTGTTTTATTTGACGAGAAAAAGTTCCCACTCAAGTAAATCCCGCTCTTTTCGCAAGTCACTGCTTGCGGAGGAAATTTGAAAAGGTCTCTTTCCCCTCGGCATGTCCTGCCTTATGGCTTTTTTGTGGCGTCACCTTGCGATATGTTTATTAAATTTATCTTGTTGACCTCATAAGTGGGCTGTGACAACTTTTGATAAGATCAAGTGCGGTAAGGAAATAACTTTGGTGACATTAAGGCGTTTGTACGCAAGCTCTCATAAATTCCAATTCTCCGGACAATTCGCCTCTCCCTGGGGCTTAATAATGCCTTGAACGAGCCGTGGGAGGGGCTCAAGTACGGAAACATATAGTTCATCCGGAATCTGATGAGTCTCTTTTGGAGGAGGAAAATTAAGATAACAACTTATCACTAGATATACTCCCATCGCTGCGCCCAATCCAGATGGCCAATAGCTATATTTTCATATTCCACCTTAAATTATAATTGTCTCTCAATTTTTTTTCCTTATACTACTTCTTCTTTTGAACTTCCCATTTTCGTCGCCAAAAAGTCCTCAATTTGAGGCAAGTTTGTGCAAAAGTTTCTCATGTCTGAAGTTTATCTTTTGAGTGCTTTTAAACTTTATCCTTCGCACTCGACGGAACCTTTTCAATTGCTCTCTGTGAATATAAAGTGATTTTTTGGGGAAATAGTTGCAAAAGCCTCCAGTCAAGTCAAATGACTTTTTGTATATCCCTTCTCAAACACACCTTGACACAGTCACAAGCGGATTCTATTTAACACTCTCCTCAATGGCTTTATGTATACAATTCGATTTCCCGGAGATTGGGAGGGAATCCCCTACCACCCAATAACCACATACATATACATACATCCCCAAAATAAGCAATCGATATTCAACATTATTCCATGAAAATACATAGCACCATGCTATGATTTTCTACAACATCCCTTTGCAGCTCTCTGAATAGGAGTATAACCTTTAGATGAAGCAGACCTAGTTTGCAGTTAAAACTGCTTTTAGTACTACCTATACTACCTGTTAACACATCATGATTTTGGAAATCATAAAACATTTAAATTTAAAACAAGGGTGAGATAATACAGTATTATGAAAATAATAAATATTATGAAATAATTTAAATTTGGAAAATTTCCCAATGCCTGTGATCTTCCTTGGAAGCTTTCAAATTTACTTGAGTTATCTTAGCACACCCACTCCACTTCTCAAAGCTCACACAACACTTCTGACCATAAAATCTCCCCCTTGCAAATTTTTTCCTGACTTACCTACGTGGAGATATTCACTAAAGGAAATATCGGTCTGAAAATTCAGAAATTTATTTTAATACAATTTTCTTTCCTGGAAATATGTATATATGTATTCCCTAAAATGCGAAATCCAGGAAATACTGAATAAGAAATTATATATTTGAAGGACTTTTTCATCATATTCGTGTTGATGTCTCTCTATCCTGGCATCATGAATCCCTTTTCACCTTTCCTATCACATCACCAGAGCTGGGATTTGTATCACGTCTAATAGCACTTGTGAGGGAAAGGTGAAGGGTTCTCTCTGTGAAACTTTTCTCAAAGCTTTCCTATCAATCTACATACATGAATGTGGATCATGGAGTAACCGAAAATCGTGTTCTATTGATAATCTCTCGGCTTCTCGTTCTTGAGTTTCTCACACACCCAGCATTTGCATGATGAATCGCGACACATATCATTTAGACTCCCATAGAGATATATATGTTGTATTGTACATATTTCATTTGGCATTACATCCACATCACTAGTTAATTTAATTGGTTGACAAATCTCAAATAATCATGATGTAAGAATGTATCTCCAAGTGTTTGTTTGTGGGTATTTTCTCCGGCAACACTTCCTTCACCACTAAATCATTCACAGTGAATTTCCTCCGGAATTAATCAACTATGCTGCTATACAGCTGAAAGTGGCTGTGCAAAGCCTCAAATCTCAACATTACGAAGAAAATGGGGCTGTGTTCGACAGAGTCGGCGAAAGGAGCCCTGAAAACTTTATCATATTATTTGAGGCAGATATACATTTCTCTTATATGGGTGTTTCTGGGCGGAAGGGCGAGGGGATGGGGGTAGATAAATGCTTTCATTATTGAATTAAATGACACGAAATGTGCGCTTTCGCCAGACGAAAAGCTCCCGCTCGCGTCAACGCACACGGTTGCAAGTTTTTCGCACGGGAGTGCGCGACAGAGAGCTTTCACGAAAATTCCTTAATGCGACTGTGGGAAGGGGTTGTTCAGGGGGTGTGTTAGCATCAAATTTACTTTCTGATATATTCCGCGTCAGCATTTCGGTTTGAATTTAATGAAGAAACCGTGGGACGACGCGGTGAATGAGCGAGGGGTGCCCGGGCGAAAACACCAACGATGGAAATTAAAGCTGAACTTGTGAATAAATTACCATATAAATTTTAAGAGAGACTGAGAGAGAGAGTATCTTGTGGAAAACATAAAGTTTCCCACTGAGACAAGATGCTGAACCTGGGTACAAAATAACTTTACCTGAAATGCGTATTAAGCTCCTCTCTATATGGAAGTTTGATGGGTAACAAACCCTTAAGGAGAAGACTGAGTTGGAAATTTTGAGTTGCGCCACTCTCATAATCAATTACCTGTTAATTCTTCTTCTCAAAACATAATTGCATGTGTGGTGCTTGGCAAAGTGTACATCAAACCATCCATCCTCATGTGAAATCAACTCATGCGGCTTCACCATAAATTTCCAACACTGTCTCACTCAATTATGCGCATATTGACATTTTGACTGTGATATCAATTTCTAATAAACCTGTCCACTCCACTAAAATATCCCCATTCGGGTGAGTGGCGAAAAGGGATGAAATGCCTCGCTCTCAACTCGCCCAGGCCATAAACCTTTCAACATATCAAAAAAAAAATCTCGTGAAATATTGAACAATATTTCGCTAGCAAGTGCACGTATTCATATAATACCAGAAATATCACACACTGTATTAAACATTGATACATTGTATACTATCAGCGGGGAGATATATTTTCGGGGGATAAGTGAATATTTCCGGTTAATATAAAATACACCAGCAGCGCCAGAGATGCTCGACAGAGTTGACGGATGGTGGGATTCCACCCACTCTTTTACACTCTGGAGACACCGCATCCGGTGGAATTGTTATACCACTGCAAAATACTATATGCAGCACCCCCAGTTGGATTTAAATTCACATCACGCCTTTAAAATTGAAAGTTACCCAGGCTACGACTATGAGAAAAATATTCTTCTTTCAGAGACTTGCAGAGCATATCATCCTCCACTCTGCCTTGGTACAATCCATGGCGATTGATGAGGGAAAACAAAAAGCTACATTGAAGAGGAACAGTGAGGGGAATTATGATATGACGGTGACCAAGCTTTTAGGGATAAACGCAATGAACAAACATAGTGAAAGAAGCAACAATGAACAAACTAGGTGAAAGAAGCAGCGACGAACAAACTTGGAACGAATAAACAACAAACAAACTAAGAAAACGAAGCAAAACGAACAAATTTAGAAAACGAAGCAACAACGAACAAACTAGGAGAAAGAAGCCACAACGAACAAACTAGGAGAAAGAAGCAGCGACGAACAAACTTGGAACGAATAAACAACAAACAAACTAAGAGAACGAAGCAAAACAAACAAACTTAGATAACGAAGCAACAACAAACGAACTAGAAAAACGAAGCAACAATGAACAAAAAGAGAACGAAGCAACAACGAACAAACTTGGAACGAATAAACAACGACCAAACTAAGAGAACGAAGCAAAACGAACAAACT
>CAKKOB020001852.1:0-17404 GCA_918844115.2 Phlebotomus perniciosus
CCTAAGGTGAGTTTGAAATTTGTTTCCACGACAACCAGGGTTTGTCGTTCTTAAAAGAAAATCCTTATCTAAACTTTAACACCCTTAAAAGCTTTAATTTTTAAAAGGCATAGAACTCAGATTATCTGCACAGATAGAACAATATTTGATTATTTAAATAAAATCTTATCTACATAAATAATTTTCATAAGCTTAAAATTATATGCTGGGCTTCTTGTTGGCTTTCCAAGAACTCCTAATTCAAAATGCACCAATTTCTCTTTTAGTCCTCGCTCGATACAGACATTTTCCAAGAAGTTAGACACGTTAGTCTTTAAAATTACGCTTGAAACATCATTCCCATTAGGGCGACTTAAAATTCAAAGACATAAAAGATTTTTCACTACAGTATGACATATAATTAACCACATGTGCTTGTGGCGGGTTGTTTGACAGAAAATTACATAAAGATAAGGCATTGAATAAAATATTTGGCAGACATTATAAAATTATGTAAATGGCATGGCTTCAAAGTGAAAATGCATTAAGGTGTGCACCTCATCCGGAACAGATTGCGCTCCCATCCGCCCTTCCTGTGTCCCCAAAAAAGATCCCAAAGTGCAGTGACACAGTCCATCCCGCAGAATGATGTCACTCACCGCAAAGTAAACACCTCGTGGCAGCAGTGGTCACATTTTACAAACATATAATTCATATAATCACTTTATTAATGACCAATTGGCTGGTTATTAATGCGCGCAAATATATTTTAAATACTGGAAAGAGCTTCTTCGGAAATCGAAATTTATCATATTTGTGGTGGAAAAGAAGAAGCTTCATATTTATTCTTTCACTTAATACTTTTTGACGTGCTGTGGCAACAATCCTCCTTTGTTGATGCCACTGATCTGCGATTCATCTCAAGTGTCTGCCTCCTTGCATTGGTCATCAATTGCTGGGTGTCTGTTGGCGACGGTGCCGCCGATGAGAGATGCTTAATAATATAAAAGTCTGCTGGTCGTCTATCTTGAGGGGTGGTACACCTGAAAATTCATGCAAAATTGGCTAACCGCCCCAATCGTTTTCTCCATACCTGTAATTGTGCTCACTTCAATTACAGATTGAGAGTGACTTTGCCACTATTTTTAATGATGAACTCCAGCCTGTTTCTGTTGGAAGAGTAATCACTTTAAAATCTATATTCAATGCATGTAAACAATCCACTCATGGGAATGTCATCATCGGCAAAAAAGGTATGAAAGAATATTTTCCACACTTGAACGATGAGCATCCACTTCCGTTGCAAAAAAAAAACCGCAAAGAGGGGACACCGAAAGAGTGTCCAGAATGTCTCCTTGCCTTAGTAATAGGATCGAGTTGGATGGGAAGTTCTGCAATGGATTACTTTCTGGACTAATTATGAAATATCTTTAACTTTTTGTTTCTTTTTATGAACTTTTAACAGCATTTTTCCTTATATGTACCTATCCATCACGTTTTTTTTTTTTTGAAGAATGAGAAAGAAACTTTTATCTTTTAATACTCACGCAGAGCTTTCGGGAACACTAAGGTTCATCCAACACCACGACTCAATGGAATTTTACCGGTTGGTCATTGCTTTTATTTCCTCCTTATATGCGATTCACAATGCACCGCCGAATGGGCACTTGAAGTGAGATGCACCGGCATCAGTAATTGGGAAGACGAAGCAATAATCCTCGCGGTGGAGCATGAAATGATATCTGAGTTTGGCAATGTGGGAAATTTGACTCTGGGAGAACACAGTGAGAAGCTCTCATCACTTGAGTGTCTCTCGGCATGGGAGTGTTGCCGAAATCTGCAGAATACTAATCAAGACGCTTGGTATCACCTCAAGTGCGGCCACAGTGGGCACGTTCACTCGGATATATTGACACAGTTTTCATTCCTTCTCCTCTGGGGCCCCAACACTGTGGGAGAAAGACACAAAAAGCGAGATAATTTCTTCATATTGAGTGGATTTTTGGGTTTTTGGTGTGTGCCAACTAAACTGGGTTACCAAGAGAGCCTGTTGTTCCAGAATTGAGATTGAGCCCTTCGTACATTCTTGCTCTTTTTTGCTGGTACCCCTCAATTGGCTGCCAATTACTGCGATATTTCACCAAACGGTCCCATCTCGAGGGTTTAATGGACCGCTTGTTTTTTCATTACTACGGAGATTGTTCGCGATCTTGTTCAATTGAACAGTGAATCAGGTATACATGTAATGCAAAGTAATAATAACAATTAACCTGAAAACTCTTGAGAATACACAAAATCCCCGATGACTCCCAAAGTGGCATTCACAGCCACTTGTACAGTGAAATCTCAACACGGTGGCCAGACGTATTTTTTTTAACTGACGCATGTTTGTAGAGATTGTGGTCATAAAGATGACGATCCTCAGCCACATGGATGAGCCACAATTAAAATAAAGTGCCTCATGAAATTCCCGTGAAATATTTCACGCCAAACGAGGCTTATCTGTTTGGGAAGCTTCAAGTGCGACTCTGTACAGCGTGCAAAATGAATGGACGTGCGGGAAACGTCGATGACCGATTACTGATTAAGGAGGTACATTGCGAAAGTCTCGAGTACCACGATGCTATCAATTTTGGCTCCATGCAAAATGGGAAAATTCCCAACGGAACTCCGAAGGAATGTCTCCAACATTGCCCATTTCTTCCGCATTGAAATTGTCTTAGGCACCAGGTTCATGCCAAAACAACTTCTCAAGTCTCCCTATATAAGAACATCCCAATGAATCTAATATTTGGGTGAATGCCAAGTGTTTTGCATTTTCTGTAAAGATATGGAATTTTTCGAAATTGACCAGTAAATTTTAAATTTTAATGAGTTTTTGGAAATTTTATTTGACTTCAATATGTTCAAAAAGATTTTATCTACATAATGTAATTCAATTAAAAAATTTGACGTGAAACATGAGTTTGAGAGATCAAAAAACTTTAAGGAATCTGTCGAATAACATAACAGAGTTTCAAAAATTCTCCTACCTTTCCATGCACGATCAGGTTTTTCAGGTAAAATATTTGAAGATAAGCAATTGTGTAATTACAGTGTTGTACAAATGCAAATGAGCTCTGTGTCATCCAACCACAATCTTTATGTAGTTTTTGACACAATCCAAAAATTATATATGTAGGTGCATAACGTACCTGATCAGTTTATATAAATTTTGTTCTCTCGATAACATAAAATAATTCATTCTGATTTTTGCATTAATATAAAAACTCTTTCAGTTATGCCGTTGTATTTAACTTCACGCAAAAATTTCAGAGCATAATTTACGCATTTTCAAGTTCTGCATGGGATGCGCAAGGATTCCTGGAAAAAATAATGTGGAAAATACTTCTTCCTTTACCGGTTTGAAAGTTTATCTCTTTACTACAAGTGCATCAATTCACAGAAGTGTTTATCAAAGGTAAAAAGGTTTAAATTTTCCGAATAAAAGATATCGACCTTATAATGTGCAAGAAATTTCATGGAAAAACTAGAACTAGTGAAAAATGTGAAAAACCTCGGACGACCTCAAAAAATATATAGGTATCATTTTTTAAATATAAATTCCGCTGAAGGACTATGTCACTTGTAAAAGAGGAGTCAACTTTCCATTAGAACGTTACCATTTTTTTCATTTTATTGTTTGTTTGAGACAATGTGCAGCATATGCTGTACAGAGACGAAACAGAATCTCTCTGTGGTGTCTTCCGCCTCAGGAAAACGAGGAGTAAAATGATGAATGAGTTTTGCTGTGAGTTTAAATGGGTGAAGCATCATCAGTAGATTATTGTGGGCGAACGGTTGGAGATTCTCACTGCAATGATTATCACAATATTCAGAGTTTTGTCTGCTGGGGCACTGGCATTTATATAGCCCTTGTCCCACCCTCAGTCGCATATGAATTCCAATGGACGGGTGAGTAATGACCTGGCCGGATGGAGCACTAAACCCAGGCCGTTGCTCACTTCCCAGGACATCCCAGGAGGTGACCCATACTTCCCGTCCAAAACGTGAAACTGCCCGCGAGATGAGGCTTTTTTTTGGGGAAATACGCCTCAAGTTATTTATTGTGAAAGACACTCTCATGTTGGAGACACCTTTTGGTCCATTTGTATTATTCTTTTCACTCATATATTTTCCTTTCATTCTTCGCGAAATGTGAGAAATTCACATTGAATATCCAGCCGAATATAACAGTTTTTTCCCCCAACACTTTGTCACACAAGCCTCGTCTCGATTTCATGTGCGAGAAATACAGCGTCAGATGTAATAAATTGATTTTGCATGATGTAATTGTCACTGTGACCTGAAAAAGATAAAAAGAACCTCACCAGTTAATGATCTTCCTTCTGTAATGACAACACGTGAAAGAAAAAGAAGCGGAGTCTGTGCAAAAATGCAATTCTGAAAGAAGATGCTGGAAATTACGAAATGAATGAAGATGGTAATTTTCCATTAAGGGCTATTCAGTGTTGAAAAACATCAAAGAGAAGGAATAAATTATAGGGGTCAACATTTCGTAGAAATCACAAAAAATAAGATATTTTAGATAAGTTTTGACTACAGTTATTCAGGATTAAGTTGTTTGATTTTATTTATGTTGTTTAATAGGATTAAAAATATGGGATTACGTTGACACTTGACCTTCTGCCTGATCAGACAGTGAGCAGCCCCTTAATTGGGAACTTCATTCTCAACTTCCCGAAATTCATAAAGCCTGATCAATACTGTTGAGGGGCATATAAATTTTCTACCAGACAAAATGAATTATTTTCTTTAAAATGTCTTACATTTTCCCTTGGATTTACTGCTGGAAACCTTGTTCTTTCGATGCAATTAGTCAGGATGAAATTGCCCTTTTAAGATTAGTGAGATAAGCTGCCCCTCGGGAGGTAAATGGGCCAGAAAGATATGGACAATGCTGGTAAGGCGAAGAACCGCGAAATGACGACAGCAGAAACCCGTTATAATGGGCAAGGAATTGGCAAAAGAATTGAATTTAAAACTGTTGATATGCCATCGGAATTCTCGATTTGGCTGTTTTCTCTCTCCACGATAATCTCGTT
Source organism: Phlebotomus perniciosus (assembly GCA_918844115.2). Lineage (NCBI taxonomy): Eukaryota > Metazoa > Arthropoda > Insecta > Diptera > Psychodidae > Phlebotomus > Phlebotomus perniciosus. The sequence continues at coordinate 5,085 of CAKKOB020001852.1, forward strand.
AACAGCATCTGCCACAGCTGAAAAACGTGGAGGAGGAAAATATGGAAATGCTGGAAATACCCAAAATGAATTGACACAGAATTTAACGAAGTGTCTTTTAATGTAGTCATGCGGATTGTGCATGGATAAGGAAGATCAGCAAATTCCTATTCAATCTTCCTTGCAGATGACGTTGTTGCGGCAAAAAAAGTCACTGCACCAAAAGTGGAAGATGTTGAACTCGATTATGCAACTTTTTCTGGTCTCTTGTTGGCACCTCATTAAACACCAACATACTAACATCCATCAACATCTTTAGGCGCTCACCTCTGGCTCCAACCGGCACGTTCGTGGTCGCGAAACACGCGAAAGTTAACGTGGAGAGTGAATTTTTGTGGGCTTTTTTCTGCTCGGCAGTCAAATTTAAAATTCGTAATTAAATTACATAAAAGATGATGAATAAGAAACTACATGTTTTCCTTCAGCGAAATTGTTGTCTGAAGAGGGAAGTGAAGAATGGTCAAAGTCAAGGGTATTCGCATAGTTATGCCATATACAGACATTTTTTTGTTCACTGGGAAGTTTGCTTTCGCTATGTCTAATCTAAGCCATTGACTATGAATGACGTGGAGGAGCAATGAATGATTTTTCAGCAAGATTACATCATGAGTTAAGTGGTAAGGGAGATCCTCTCCATCGTTAAATACTCATAGGTCCCTAAAGCTATTGAATTTTTATATGTGCACATAAAATTGACAAAAAGACATAAAAAAGATGAAATTTAACTTTGAGATTAGGAATGAGAAATTTCTCTGTTTTTGACCATATATATCGGGGTAAGATCCCAGGAATGCCGGTCAACGATCTCTTCGATACTTGTGACGTTTTTGATAATAATTTATCTTTCCTCACGCATACAAACGGATGGGCAAAAAATAAAAATTCTATCAATAGATTTGGCAAAACTGGCTTGAGTTTATCGAGACATGGCGTCAGTTTCGTACGACGTAGTGCAGATGAAATGGGCCCACGAGTGAGGCCAAGATCCGACAATGAAATGCGACTCACCACAAATCCAGTTTGAATAATAAACACATTAAAATGTTTTCTTGGGGATACATTTGACCTGCAAATTTGGTTGTTTACCACCAGATAAATAGTTTCACCATAATACTATTTTTCTCACCAAACACCACTTTATAATTTATTTGTTATGCCTCATAGTGAAAGAATTTTTGGATAAATCCATGTCATATTATCTGCCTACAATCTTTCACTCGTCCACGGAGCATCATTGGGTATTCATAATCTCTCTCCCTCGTGTCGGCTGAATAGAATTTCAACAAATCAATTCCAATTTTGCAGAAGCTTATATACCCGCAAATCTACCCTCGAATAAATCGTATGCCCGAAAAAGAGAGAGGCCCCATTCAAATAACACTCGACATCAGGAAAAATCGCAGAATTCAAAGTGTCCAGTGTGATCCGAATTTACGGCCATCGGTAACGCAAGATGAGGCAATTTGTGGTGGAGGGAGCATAAGGGGTCAGGAAATCCCTGTGGCCACCAACTTGACAAACAAGTGGCCAAATTGCTGGGCAGAAGAGTGAACAGAAAGTATATAAATGTGGGCCACGACAGAAGAACATGAGGAGGATGTTTAAGAAGATTTTTATCCATGACCAAAAAAATCGCCTCAAGAACTCAAAGTGAATTTAACCTGAAGAGGAGGACACCTGAAGGATGTCAAATCCAAATAAATAAGAATAAAATCTTAAAGTATTATATACTTAGTTCCAGTCTGTTGATTCTCAACGTCTAATTAAGTGTTCACATTTTATGTTTGTGAAAATACTTCAAAAATAATCTAAATGCTAAAGAATTGGCATATCTGCATATATTTGTAATAATCTAGGTGATTGACGCTTGCTTCTCTTATTTTCGACAGCAGTAAAATTTGTAAATTTTAAATCAGACGATTCCATCCACTCCTACTTGTGAAATTTCCCGGATTGACTGAGTTTAAAACCGATCAGAAAGAAAGCAATGGCAAATCGTTGATAATAATGCAGGGACATCGCATAAAAAACGTATTTTAGTAGCTAAATATGCAAATTTATCCATTCCTAATCTTGAAATATGAGCCTTTTAAAGGATCTTGTTTATAAATTTGATTTTTAATCAATTTAAAGAAAATATTTTTTTATGGTAATATTTTGGTAATATTTTATACCGCAATTAACAAAAATAAGAAACCCAAACTTGTATTCTTGTATTTACTTAATGTGATAAAATATAAATGCTTCAAACAAATGAAATTAAAAGAAATCCAGAATGAATTCGCAAACATGTGCCAACTTCGAAAATAATTAACCATTTGGTATTATGACAATTCTCATTTCCACTATTTTGAGACTAATAAAACGGAAGTACGAAAAGCAGAGAATATATCGAGAATATGTTTAACGAGACGTTCCAATTCCCTGCTAAATCAAAACTTTACGATATGTCTGCATTCCTTGGGCCATTTGATTTCTCCCCATGCCATGGGAACTCATTCCCAGACACGATGCTTAGTCTTAAACATTTTCATTAAGAGAGCTTCTCCTGTCTGCTATCTTAATTGCGCACACGCTATATCGCAATTCATGTCACGATCTATTTAATTTTTCATGCCATAATCCCCATAATATGTAAATGAGACAAAATATTCAACAAGCTCTAATGTGATTTCTATTACAACATGATTCCTCCAGGTAGCCTGTGTTGCATCTCGATATATTGCGTTGTGTCTGTGCGAAGCGCGTGAATAAATTGGTGATAAATTGAAATTGTTGGTGGTGTCATTGTTTAATGGGACCACTAAGGAGCAATACTTTATGATTTGGTGACCTGTGACAGGTGTCATGATATGATTTCAGGTGAATCCACCTTAAGCGGCCATGTCCGAGTATTGTTGAGCGCCCACCATATAGGCTCGTGGAGCTTGACCACAAAATCAACAACAGCATGTCAATGGCCTCTTGGAATTGCTAAAAGACAACTTAGCAAGAAACTCGAGCATCAGTCACTTGGGCGGGAAGATTCACTTAATCATCGAAAAAAAAACCTGGGAGAAGTGCGACTGGAGTCAGGAAAACCAGTGAATATATACAGTAAATTAAGATGAAGGAGTCATGAGATTAGGTAAGCGACCACTTCCCGGGAATTCAGTGGTCTCTCTCTTGAGATAGTATTTGAAACCATGCGAAAATCACCAACTTATGCTAATTGGATGTCGTTCAATTTATTATTTGACATCATCCGTGTTTCCTTCTTATTCTCTCTCGTGTGTCTTTCTCTCAATATTTATGCTATATTAAATATTTTCTTCCTCAACATCTCTCTTTTTTCTCGGGCTCTTTGGCCAAACACACAAAAAAGCTGGGTGAACGGTACTTGAAGACCTGAGTATGGGATCTTTAACGAAAAAAAATCTCTCTCTGGTATTCTCTCTCCTTTCAGGTGCGTTTTGCATGCGCGAATCACGGCGGTTTACAGTCAAATTTGAGGTCGAATGGAGGGAAGAAAGAAGGAATTTGTAACACTTTTGATTTAAGGGCCTGATCGCATCTTTGCAATTCCTTCTCTTTTTGACCATCCGAATCCGATGCACCTTCAACACCTTCCCACTCCATTGTCGAGACATTTTAACCATCTCGTGTATGTTTTATAGCCTTTCGATTTTTTTTTCACCGACACTTTTGCATGTCGGAGAGCCATTAAAAAAAATCTTTAATATTGTCATAATATGATGAAATTACTCCACTGCACTCGCTTAAATCATCCTCCGACATCATTCATGCAAATTGCTTCACCAAGAAAATAATAATAATAGTCTCATTTCACTCATCAATCATACGCTATGGTGGTCAATCATTGACTGCTTTTTTTACATCATCAATAATCACGACATTTAATTCACTTTACATGAAAATATAATTCCATGGTGACAAGTTTTATTAATTGGGCTCGGATAGGTGAGTTTTTGTTAAAAACATAAAAAGTGGGTGAGCAAAAACACACGTTCCGTGTGATTCTTTGCGACAAGTTATTTACCAGAGGTGAGATTTATCTCTCCTACTATTTTACAGTTTTCGGCTTTGCCAATTCGTGAAAAATTGATAAACATATTTTAAGACTTAGCGGTGATGATTGTAAAAGTTTAGGGGCTCCTTATTTAAATTTTCATCAATCATTCTTTTTGAATCAGTAAAATATATTTTTTTGACCCACTCTCTTTCAACTTTCTGAAACTTCAAAGATAATTTTGCATTAGATTTTAATGATTCTAATACTCACCCAGAAAGTATATGATGTCCCATCAGAGACGGTAAGAAAAACGGAAAAGCGACCACAAGGATGAGGAAATGGAGGAAATTAAATTACCATGAGAGATGCCTTTTAATTAGAAGAAATGATGAGACTCGCTTTCACTGCATCCATCAGGAAGTTTTGCTGTTGGTTGAACTCATTAATTTATTTACAATCTCACCACCTCCGTTGGCGATGTCATTCTTAAGCAGAAAGGGTGGCAGAGAGCCACAAAAAGAATTTGTGCAGAAAAATCCTGGGTGTAAGGAGATACCAGAAGCCATGGATGGAGACACTAATGGCTCCAGCTTTCATGTTGAGTATTGTTGGATGGAAGGTCCGTGTATACATCTTTAGTAGCACCTAAAGTATTAATTTCATGTCTTCACCAGTTTCTATGACTCAGTCGTAAAATGCCACAATTACACTCTCCACGAGCGACGTCACTTGGTGCTCCTTCGCGCATCCAGACTAAATATGAGGTAAGTCATCTCCTGTTTTATGGACCTTTTTGCTTCACTCAGCAAAAGTATCAAATAACTCTTGGAAACAATATAATCCATTTGTTTGCATCTGTTGCAGTGATCAATCTTGTCGATGATGATTGAATGGAAATAAAATAATAAATTGACTTCAGAAAATTCAATTAATAGTCTATAAATACATCAAGTGGTGGTGTTTCACTTAAGTAAAACAAATTATAAAAAAGTCAAGAACTTTTGTTCTGGTGACTGTGCATAAAGTGTAGAAGATCTTCAAGAATTATTTTTGCGCCACAATTCATGTGAAGTTCCTGAAATGATAAAGATGTCAGAGTATTGAAATATGTGGATCAATTACATTTAATTGCGAAACGATTATTTTCTCGAAAATCGAACGCAAAATTCCTTTTAAAGAATAAAGACGAGAATTTTAATTTGTGAAGCTAATTCGGTATTTCCACTGAGGATGATCAGTTTGATTTCTTGTTTGGCTTCTCTGAAAACTGACTAATCAATATCGTGTTACAATTTTAAAGCTTTTGTCGACTTATAAATTCGCATGAGTAATACAAAATTTAAATTTCCAGCTGCTAAAAAAAACTAATAAAATCTTTAGCAAGGTTTTTGTGTAAAAAATATTCTTACAATAAATTGTTTTCGTAAATATAGGGTTTTTATCTTCTGCGCAGATTTAGTAACATCCAGGAAGAGGCTAACAGCGTAAAGTACTTCCCTAAGAAAAACACTTATTTACAAGAGTATTCAATTAATCTACATAGAAGAACTTTGAATATCGTCATCATCATCTATTAACGTAGTTAGACAAGTGAAAACGGATTAATTGAAAAATTCCCATAGAATATGAAGAGTGCAAAATTCCCAGAATGGCTATTGAATGGATTGTGCTGAGCGGCTCCCTTTTTGCGCCAAATTCACATCTTCAAGCCTATGTCTAGAGGCCATTGAAAGTGATCCACGATTGTGCTCAACTTTAGCGTGGAAGACAATGAATTAACATGGAGAATGACAAGCACTGAGGAGTTTCATTTGGTCGTAATTTGACAATTTGTGTGAGATATTTAATAAGAGATAAGTCGGTATTAAATCATAAAAGCTTACATAATAATACATCGAAGCCTGTGATTAGATGAATAGGAGGGGAAAAAATATGTTAGAGATTAATTGTTCTTCACGCCGATGGTGTTTGTCTTATATGAAGGAATCACCTGTGAAGTCATGCTTTTGCACTGATGTTGTTTTTGTGGCAGCGACTCATCTCTTGTTGAGTTCTTGATCATCAGTCTATAATGGGATTAGAAGATCAGAGTGTGGAAGCCTGAGTGGATGAGATTCAATGGCGCCAGGGCCTTGATACATCGAATTTGACGGCCGGCAATTATCACAAGAGTATGAATTACGAGTGGAATTTGCAGATGTTTGCCACTTTTTAGACAAACTCCGGCTTATCTGCTAATCAATTGGTTTCTTTTTCTTACGTGCGTCGCCCATTGTGATCACAAAAGTGGATAAATTTAGCTTGTAAGCTTTTATATAGAATTATAACTTCTTGAAATCACTTAATCTTTTCTTTCCATGCTAGAGATGTCAGATATATAAAGAGCGATTTAAGGTAATTTTTCATGCGTCGAGAAGAGCTTTTTTCTTCCGCACGAGAAAACTGACCTATCCACAGAATTCTCATGTGATGAAGATGCCTCCTGCGGCATGTACCAGGGTCACTTGAGCAAGTGTCAGTATTTTTTCTTGCCTTCATCTCCTTCCCTACAGAATGCCACAACTCACATCGTGGTGGAATGAGACAAAGGGGCAAAGAACGCATCATTTTCATTAAATTCTCTTCCCTTCCACCACACACCATACATGCGAGGGTGGTCAAGAATGTTGGTGGACTCTTATGTAAGGTTATCCTCAAGATTTATGGCTATAGATTAATCCATGATGCAAAAATGTTACAGGTGGCAAAAAAACCCAGGAAAAGTATATATGAAAGTTTTATTTTCAACATTTTGAGAGGTCGTAAAGGTGAGACCTGTTTACCGCCAGAATAGGCTAGGTTTGCCTAAGATAAGTTAGGCTAGGCTAGGTGAATTCTAAATCCGGATTTATGATTAGGACTAAGGGTTTTAAATCCTTGTCCAAATCCGAGTTTTAATTTGAAACACATATTTATATCTATTTATAACTATCTTAATACGGCCCTTCTAGCCTTGAGCAGGAACAAGGTGACGCATTCTTGCCTAGGCTACTGACATTTGCAACAACCCACGTAATGTCCACTGACGAGCTCCTCAGCACAATCCCGAGAGTCGTATCGCCAATAAAATTGATCAAGTTATTGGAATTGGTCATAAATGGTAGAAAAAACATTTTTTGGACATAAAAGACTTATGCTAAAATGATGCTGGGAGGATCTTGGATGGAAAAAATATGGGAAATTGCGGGAGTGCTGTGCGGCCTTTTGGGTGGCAGTAGAAGAGACCGATTGGTAAATTGTCGTGGCAAATATCGCGTATAATGTGAATAAGGTTAAAAATCTGAGAGAGACACTTAATCACCATTGCCCCGATGGACAAGAGAATCCAATGTGTGTTGTGTGGTGGGGAGCTTTGAGACTTTGCGACTTCTTGGCAAAATTCTTCCACTTCCAACCGACCAAGAGCATCGTCGCTCCTGCCGATGATGATGATGGGCTCTGGCGCGAGAATACAAACACAAACTCCCGTGTTCTGATGCTCTCGCTCCCCCAAAGGAGAAGGTATATAAGAACCCACCGTGAGGCGCGATTGAGCAATACTCTTCGGCGGACAGAGACGCGATGCGGTAGTTTCTCGATCAACGGATCAAAAGCCCCAAGACAGTTGATCCAACCCCCCCAAAAAAAAATCCTCAGAATCAGTGCTGTCTGTCGGGCCAAAAGTGCCAAAGTGCGCGTGACGAAAAGTTGGTAAAAAAACCCCGGTGAAAAGGCGAAAAACTCACCCTCTGTGCATTATGGAAATCAAATTGATTTTCCACTAAAAAGATAAACTTTTCATCTGATTTGGACTTGGGAGTGTAAGAGTGATTTCGGAGTGCTATTGCTGGCGGAAAAAAATATATTTGTTCGCAAATATATCAGCTGGAGAGAACAGTGAATTACCAAGAGATATCATTGATAGGAGGTACGTGATTTTTATTCGCAACAAATAAGACTCCCAGTAGAATTATTGCTCGGAAATTACTTTTTCCATTGACACGACATTATTGCAAGATGAACCTTGAGCCAGAACAACATCGTAAAGCAACTACTCGGTTGAAGTTTTAAACAGCAGAAATTGATAAATTGACTATCTTTGTTTTTCATTTAATCAGGCGCTCTTTTTGTACGGTATAAAAATCAGGAAGAATCATCTCTGTGAAAAATTATGTGTAATTTCTCACCCTCAATTAGTCGCTTAAGCTCTGGCGTGGAAAAATCCAACATCATCACTTTATGAGCTCATATAAAAAGTGTTGGTGGACAGCGATGGTGGTGAATGCTCAAATCCTGGTTGACACACCAGAAAAAGTGCTAAAAAATTAGTTATAATTGCAGAAACCATGAAGACAGGCAATTTTCCATTTAGTGTAAGCATAATTAGCAATTGAGAATTGAGCAATCAAAAGTGCCTCCTAAAATTGACTCTTAAACTTTGAATGTTTTTTTGTGTCCACAACTCATTGACCATCTAATATGATTAAAAAGTCATTAAAAGTCTAGTCTCACGTTTTATTTACTTACACTCTCAGCTCAATTTCTTGTAATAGTGCCGAAATGATTAATTGTTCATCTTCGGTAGCGTGAGTTCCATTGTTGGAAAAATATACAAACAATCCGGAAATTGTCACAATAAATCACTTTTTAGAGGGTGTTTGTTTATTAAGAGGTAGTAAAAACAGACAAGACAATATTATTATGCCAACACAGAGTTCACAACATATTATTGTACAATATATACTGGAAGCTTTCACCTTGACAGTGAATGCGCTAACGTAGGCCAGACGAGTAAACTTGCGTAACTTTCCCATTGGCAGCATTTCTCGGCGTCTCGTGCCAAACCTATTGAGGATTTTATTTGCTTCTTGTGCTAAACACTGAGATAAATCCATCCAGGAAAGCGGGTTCTCTATTCCTCAATTATGCTATCGCAGACTTTGAGAATGTGAAAATTTCAATAGCACTAAGTTACTCATCTCACCAAGTCAATGTCCGATAAAGCGAGAGGATACTGAGCTGAAGCAAAATTTCTGGCTTATTGAAAGAGCACACAAAGTGATTTTTGAAAGTCATTCAGCTCACCTCTTTCTCTGCGAGTTGATTTTTTCGCAGAATGCAATAATTGCGAGCACGTAAAAACTGTGCCAAGTTTGTTCGTCACTTATTCTTACATTAATATTATCGGCTGAAGAATCTTGAGGATGTTAATTTTCAGCAATTGCGCCAGCATTTTTTTCAGCAACTCTTTAACCACATTAACGTGGACATTAAAATTTTTTGCACCTTAAGTACCTACAAAAATATCTGTAATTGCTTGGGAGCAAAGTTAAAAAAAAATCGTTTTATTTTCACAAGATAAATTTTAAACAGAAATGATTTTAACTTACAGTAAAATAGTCAAAAATCAAAAATTTAGAAATTTCTAATTTTTATTAGAAACAGTTTTTTATAAATCTTTAGACATAAAGTATTGCTTTCCAACAAGATTATGTCAAAACGCATTAGGAACCAGGAAGCACTTTTGTGATCGTAGGCTTTTTGTATTTATAATAATTAACGCCTATTAATTAAATAATTATATACTCCAAACATTCCAATTCAATTAGAAACTTTAATAAAGAAAATATTTATCAATTTAGACAATTTGACGAAAATATTTGATATTCTAGAAATCAATTTAAGTTTTCTATCAATGTTTTAGAGGTTCTCAGGGTTCTCTTCAATAACCATAAGTTTTCGCAAGTTTTCAGTGACCAAAATGATGTCCATTAAAGTAAGTATCTTATAACATGAAAATGACTCTTACTGAAAACTTACTCATAATACTAAATCAAACTTCCCAAAGAGACACAGAAAAGTTTTCCTCCCAGTGTACAAGCACTGTAGGTAAGTCAATTTGTTTGCAAGTCAATATTGAGATTATTGTAACAAATATTATTCAGTTCAACTGAAGAAAGTTACTTTACATGCGAAAAACATATTGTCTATATGTGACATTGTGAATTGAGAAATTTGTAGTAAAGTGAGAATGAGCAGTTGTAGAAATGGTTGAGTTTATATTTACTCTATTCATGTTGAATGTATATAAGAGATTATAGTTCGTGTGCCTTCCTCCAAACAATATTCACTGTATCAATATTTGCATAAATGGATATATTGTGGGCTGAAAGGGGGGAAGTTTCTACGCTCTTTGGTTGCCTCTCTTGCAGAAATTGTATTTGCATGGTAGAATATTGTTGATCCAACAGCCGAGTACATAAAAAAGCTCGATGACAGTTGATAGACCACAAAAGGCAGGGTGTATATGTTGCTCAAAGTCTCCTCGCACCACCATTATCCCCACACGGAATATTGTTTACGCGCTAAGATATCCTCGGAACTGTTTGGCATGAAAAAAGCACGTCAGTTGAGGAGGAGAGATTGCAATACTGTGATAGAGTTTTAACAAATAGCTAAAGCCAAAGAGATTGGAAAAATATATAAACGGAGAGTCCAGCCCACCGATAGGTGCTTGAACTCAGCGCAACTTGGAGATTGTTCACACAACAATAATAATATTGGAATATTTAAAATGCAAATTTATTTATGACAAACTTCTTTATACACAGTGAAAACCGGTTGAACATTGCATAAAAGTATTTTTGCTAAATTGTCGGAGGAAAGTCACTCTGTCTCTCACCCTTCCTCTGCGCTCGATAAAGTGGATAAACTTGACACAGCCGATAAATAAACAGAGATAAAAAAAAGAAATAGGAAGGATGGAAGATAGAAAGAAGCTATCTTTAAGGAGCGCTAGTGGAGGCGCCTGGTGTGATCGATGGGGACGCCTGGTGGGAGTGTCGAAAAAGGTCAAAGAAATGCATAAATTTGCAATTCATCAATTACACATGTATTTTGTATGATGTTTCCGCTATTGCCCATTTAAAGTATGCACAAACAATCATTGTTAATTCTGTTTGTACCAGTATTTATTATTTGTGTTATCGTTCGCCTTTTTTTGGCCAAGCCAAACATGACTATTTACCCGCTTGCATGCATTGGAAATATTTGGGCATGTAAAATGTGCCTAAAAATCACTTTAGCACCACAATTATGTTACAAAATTGTCAAAATAGCATGTGAAAAATTCATTCTGATATAAATTAATTTGACCACCTCCGGGGGGGCCCCACCCTTCCCAGTTCAATATGAATGCTACATCGTGCGGGATGAGGAAAAAACACGGCAATTTTGTGGAAAATGAGTGCACAACACAAATTTATACCCATAATCATTTTGATGGGAATAAATGCGGAAATAAATTTTTGCGCATCTGCTTAACACAATTGCGCCTCTTGAATGACAATTATTGACAATTTGCAACACTCCCTCACCATCCATATAGTAAATAATTCTCGCGCGGACCTTTTTTTCCCACACGCAATTTGGCACAGTTCTTGCTGTTGCGACTGTTGGGTCACGGCGTTGCGGAATTAAATAGGCAGATTTATATTACAAACACCAACTCTATTGAGTCACTAAAAATCTCCACCACTCTCTGGACAAGATATGTAATCCAATGTCACTTGGTGAACTTGTTATGGTAGCGAACGGAGGTGGAGATCTTTTATGGTTTTGTTGACACCACTCTCTTATTTGTTGCGCGATCGTTGACTTATTGCCTCAAATTTTATTGCAAATTTCACGCTTAACACCTTCCTAATCGGAGACTTTTATCAGAGGAATTAACTCACTAATTGAGAGGTTTCACGCGAGGACCAATATTTTTAATTGGTGATGAAAAGTCGTAAACATATCGAAAGTCAGCTTCCAATACATATTCAAGGGTCATTATACGAATTAAATGTGCTATTTTGAGCTTTTGGCGGGAACTTTAAGAGGCAGGATTAGCAGTCCTGACATCGATACATTTATCTTTTTCTATGATCATTATACGTCTCTCATTATCACAAATTTTGACATGAGAATAAAACAGTAATTAATTATAAGCAGCAGGATTATTGATTGTTGACCTTTTCAAAAATATCCTCAGACAGGCTTAAGTAGACATAAATGTATTTAATCCTCACCGAAAAGCGTTCAACCCACCAAAGTGCGCTTGTAATTCTCTACACTGAAAGAAAAAAATCGTAAAAAGTTCGTCAAAGGAGGTGAAATTTGTATGAAAATCAACGATTTCGGAGGTAAAAAGCGTTTCAGGGCTCCAAATCGTAAAAAATCGTTAATTTTTTTACCTCCAAGTTCGTCA
>CAKKOB020001853.1:3960-15762 GCA_918844115.2 Phlebotomus perniciosus
AACTCACCTTGATAGTTCCTCTGCTGGTAGGATTGATTGTGTTGATATTGATTGGGCGGCGGATACGATTGATACTGTCCAGAGCCTGTGGCTCTGTCATTTGTGTAGTGATTCATCATCCGATGACCACCTCTGGACAGCGAAGCGGTGGGCATGTTCCGCGTGAAGCCAATCATTGGTTTGTATGGCCGATCATTTCCCTCACTTCCGCCCTTCAACACCCTTGGTGGCTCCTTTGCGTTCTCCAATTTCTTCGCCGGAAATATGAAGTCTTCCGCATATTCTGGATCCTTAAACTTCACCGTGACAACAGAGTTATCACTGATGGACTCCAAACCAATCACGGGTGAATGGAGTTCTCTAAAGAAAGAGGAATGAAATAGGAGGAATTTTAGGGCGAATATATATAAATAAATCGAAAAAACGCGAATTATAAAAATATTTCGAATATGGTTTTGAATTCAACAGAATTTGCTGATTTTAATTATTATTCATTTTGAACAGAACATTTCTTTTTTAATGAGATGAAGTGTTCAACTCGTTGTAAATTAAACAATATGAAATTTTTAATTTTAAATCATTCAATTTGAAGTGGTTTTTTAATACTCAAGTCGAATTTAATCACATTTCGTGCCAATTTAATATGATTTTTCAATTTTTAAGCATCTAAAAGCGAAAATTTCTGCAAAAATGAGAAAAACAACTTGCTTCCAGGCAAATTTCTCCAGGAAGGAATAATTCTTGCGGAAAAAAGAGAAACGAAAGAAAAACTCACCCTCCAATAGCGACAGTGTCATCGGACATGAAAGCCGTTCCTTGCATCCCTTCAATGACCACCGGAGCTCCATCCTTGATGTCATTGCTGTAGATCCCTTTGAGGAGTTTATACCCTTCATTTGCAGGTCCCACGTACAATCTATCACATCCCAGTGAATTTCTCCTGTCTATTTCGGGAACAACAAAAAAGAGAAAGAAAAAAAAATCTCAGATTTTCTTCAACTGTAAAAAAGACAAAGTGTAATTACTTTCTGCTTCCGTGAGTTTCTCATAGAGTGGCTTGAGGGCCTTGTAGAGGCGCTTCTCATCGACAAAGGGTAGCAAAGCGACACCTTGCCAGGCAAATTTCTTCCCATTCAAGTCAATCTTGAAGTCCTCAGGATAAAAGTCGATTATTGTGGATTTCTACGACAAAAATAAATTAATAGATTTAATTAGCCTTCCAGAGCCAGTCCTTCAGTGAAGCATTTTCTTACGGGATCTGACATCAACACCGCCCACGGGTCCGGAATATGAGAGCTACTGGCAGCCGGAAAGACGCCCATCAACTGTTGCAGGGGTTGGAACTGGAAATCCAAAGACAGTTGACTAAATGACCAAGATACTAAATCTTTACAGAAATCAATTGGGTTTTCACCAATTCCAAAACTAAAAAGCATCTTTCAAAACTTTATAGAAACTTCTCCAAGATTGAGTAACAAATTCATTAGATTCCTTTAAAGTTCTTTAGTATTAAAATGCAAGACTCACCGGTTTGGTTCCCTTCTCAAATTTCGTCGACTGTCCGCTGATTTTGATGAAATCCGACGCAAATGGGGCATAGTGATAGGGAAAATACCAATTCCACGAGGCACATCCCTGATAGTAGTACTGAAGCACCCAGCAGAGCCCTTTGACGTACTCCCTCGCCACAGAATAGCGAAACTCCTCATTTCCAGCCACAACATCGAACTTAGACTCATAGTAGCGATCCTTGAAGCCATCCTCCCAGAGTCTCACCTCATCAAACACTTCCTCCTCATCCTCTTCCTCCACCTTGGCCGACTGCTCTGCCATCTGATCGGACTTCCTCTTTACACCACGCTGCCCACCCTCTGGCGTCAGCATGGCTTCCAGTGGATTCGGATTGGCCATCATGCGGAATCTCGCCGCCTCCTGACGCGCATTCTCCACCGGCGCATGCTGATGCTCCCGTCCAACGGGCTTCGGTTCGAACTGAGAGCCATGCAAGAGTCTCAAATTGGGCGCTTGCTGTTGCATCCGTCTCTGCTTGTCACGCATCTTAAACATCTGCTCCTTGCTCTGGCGCGTCTTAAAGATCTGATCCTCCATCAGGCCCAAATCATGCATTATCATCTCCACTCGCTGCAGATTCACATCCCCCGAGTCGGTCAAATAGCCCCCTGTCTTGTAGACGCACTTCTTGTAGAGATTCACCAGACGATCAATGGCTCCCTCGCGAATCTCAAGACTCGGCAGATGAGGGAGGAAGTCATTACCCACGAAGAAGCACATAAACACCCAATCATCGATCACGCGATCGAAATCATAGTCAAAGGGGAGATTTGGCATGTCCAGCTCCCGCTCAAGGTACTCCCGGAGCACCGGGAGACGCACAAAGATGAATTGAACTTCTTTGGCCACCGGTGGAGGCTCGTTGGACTCACTCCCATTCAGTCCTTCGCATTTAGACAGCTCATGGCCAAACTGCGAGCACACCTCGCATGGACGCTCCTTGTTGGGCAGGAACTCCTCCCGGATGATCGTAAAATTGGGCTCGTGCGTGGCCAAACCCAGCATTATCAGATCAGCATCGGCGCCACAGAGCACGTGCTGTGTGTTGGGATCGTGATTGGGCTGCGACCGCTGCCTCCGGATGTAATCCATGATCTTGTGTTCACCCTCTCCGGGAACATTAGCATCCGACAGAATCACCTTGATCTTTTTCCACCCCGGATGATTGTTCAACCTATCGTGCACGTAGTAGTGGAGACATCGACTGAGACGCTCCATGAAGGGAGTTCCGGGAGTGATGCAGTTGGAGTCAAAATGTTCTCCCTTCTCCTTCTCCGGTGGCAGAACAGCTCCACGTGCTTTGAGCTCTTCACGCACCCTCTTGATCTCAGCTGCCTTCTCTGCGGTCTCCTTGGACGCCCGGAAGCGTCGCGAACGCTGTTGATTCATCTTTGCTCGAGGAGCCTAAGAGAAAATGTGAGGTTAGATCTGCAAACACACTTCCGGACAGCTTTTCCGGTACTCACCACTCCGTCAATGGCCATGTAGAGCAACTTCCGGGGCCGCACGATGGCAAACAGCCGGTCAATGTACTCAAAGATCGCCACCATCATCTCATCCTCGTTTTTGGGCGCCGGCTTGTCTTCCGGATGCGTACATGGATGAATGATGCCGTTCATGTCCAGGTATAAATTGTCAAATTCTATCCCATTGGGATTCGGCAGGGACGCATCCTCGGGAATGTCCTCACCATCAGCGTTCTGGACCTGGAAATTAGTGCACCGAGCAAAGAAATGTAAAACTCTGTTGTCAGCAAAAACAAATGACGGACTCACTCGATTTTCAACACACTCGATTATAACGCTCGGATACTTCCGTGAGAGCCATCGAAAGAATGCTGGAACTCCCATTGTTGCTGGCCACTATAGATTTTGGCGTGGAAAAGCGAGAAAAATGTGTTTTTCACGAAAAAAATTTAGGACTCCGCGCTGCGGCTCTTTTGTGTGTTTTTACACACAAACAGACCATTTCCGGAGTTTCGGAACGATAAGGTGGCATTTTTCTACGCCGTAGAAAAGAGAGGTAATTTTAGACATTTTATTACGCGGGTAGCAAAACAATTTATACTAGCTCAACTAGACTACTATACTTACCTAACCATTTTTTTTATAGTTTTAAAGGTTTTAAGCAAAACCAGCAAAATAGATTGAATTCTCGGTTCAAAATATATTTTGCTCTAATAAAAAACCGTTAGAAAGAAAAGATTTTTCTTAGTGTCGAATAATAGTTTATGGTTTTCTATATTCAAAATTTTCCTGAAAGAATTTGGAATAGGTATATATAGAGAATAAAATGTCTGACAAATAACTTTGAGTCTTTCTCGGCATTTCTCTTTGAACATATTTTAACCCTTGGTCTTGGTGGTGATTACTGCATTTTTTATTGTCAAACTAACGGATCTCTCACTCACTCGTATTGATGTCAACATTTATTCGATCGCTCTGTCTGACATGTTATCCACGGATTGTTAAGATAATAGAACAATGTTCCAAAACTTAGCAAATATCAGGAATTTGTGGTTGGTTCATTTCATCATTCACTTACAAAACAATCTAAACGAGGATTTTCTTCTTATCAGCAATAAAAATTTCCAAAAATATCTGGTCAAGATTTTCCGTTAGTTTATCTCAGGACTTCGAGATCTTTTAGGCAGGAATTTCTCCTATACTTTTACCGAAGTAAATGATCCTTACTTACTTCATTCCTGGATTTTTAAGATGAAGTCTTCTCCAAATTATTTTAAAAAACTGTTAGAAATGAACTTTAATCGTTTTCTGGTTCATTTAATCTCATGTAATTCCTTAAATAACTGAGAAAACGATTTTTATATAAGAATTATAGCACGCGTAGCGTAACCTATACTTTATAGCATTTTTGCCTGTGTACAAAATTTCTTGATTTTCTATAACTAAATATTAACCAAATCTTAGTAAAAAGTTTCTTGTGGAAAAGTGGGTAAAATTCTATTAAATTAATGTCTTAAATTTGTGTTTTTAGGCAAGAAATTTTGCTATAATTTGTACGTTTTACATTCTTTTTACATCATTCATTGTTCAAAGCGTTTTTTAAATTGAATCAAGAAGGGGTTACTATTATAATACCTATAATGGGGAATCCCTGCACAGTTGACTCGGGAATGTTTTGCGAAACCCGAGAAAACCTCCACAAAGTTTCAAGAAACCCTAAGACCATAATCTCCTGTTGAAATAAGTTATATTTCTTTAATTAAACCCCTTGTATTAAATTAAATTAAAACTTTATTTAACTGTTCATTCGTTTTTTGAATAACAAATTGAAAATATTTCAAATATTTAGGTACTTTATAAATAGACATTCTACTGCGTATTTGTATGAAATACACCTCTTGTATTTAAACATGCCATAATTACATTTTTCTACTTCCTCTGTCGTAAAATAAGGGGTCCGTGTAATAATTAAGCACTTGTTTTCTGACACAATCTGCCAAGGAAAAAAATATTTTTCTCCGCACAAAATCACCTTTTGTGCGCGCCTCTTCAGCCCCTTTTTGGGAATCCTCCCCAGAGACGCTTTACTATGCGTTGCGGCGCCCCAATGACCATACATTCCATCTGCTATTAGTGTGAGAAATTTTGGTGGGGCGGAGTGAAAATTATGAGTATCATCGTGTCCATCAGTGACTTGGTGACGGCAATTTGTGTGACTCTCTTGCTATCAATTGTGTTGGTTCTTGCATGGAAATCCACAAATGTCCGTGAGGATCATCTGTCCGCGGCGGTGCTTGTGATTGAGAACAGTCGCCGACGTCTCATTGAGCGCATCCACCAGTTCCAGTATCCGCAGCCTCACGCCACAGGTAAGTGTCTTCTTTTTCCGCCCCCGGAATCTCCTCCTGAGTGGGTATTTTGTGGGCTTTCAGGGCGGAGCACATCACAGCAGAGTAATCACTCCAACGCCACAGAGGAAGTGGATCTTGACGACTCCCCGGCGGCGGATGAGAATCACTCCAATACGCCATCCAGCGAGGAGGAGAATCACTTTAATACACTGTCGGAGCGCCATGAGCGCTTCCTGAGTCAAGCTGAGGAAATCATCGAGAGTCTCGAGGGTCCGGACGAGATAATCCGCGAGATGGACGATATGACTGATGGGATTCGCCATAGGCACTGGCGTCAGGGCGAAGTCGCCCCGGAGGCTCGAGAGGGCGCCAGCAGTGGCGCCCCCGCACGGCCTAGTAGCGCCCCCAAGGCGCCCGACAGCGACACATCCGCCATCGACAATTGCCGGAATGAGAACAATGAGAACGACATATCAGAGGCCCGAGAAGCGCCCCCGGAGCCACCGCTGGACATGAGGATCAAGCTCAAGTACTTGGATGATGTGCAGCGCACAGTTCAGGGACGGCCCACAGAGCCAATTGGGGAGTTCAAGAGACGCAACTTCAGCGTAGAACTCGCGGCGGATAAGCTGGTGAGGCTGGTGTTTAATGGACACGTCTTGCAGCCGGACTCAAAGACGCTGCAAGCGTGTGGGCTCTTTGACAATTGCGTCGTGCACTGTCTGATACACAAGAAGCCCTCCAGTCAGGCCAGTCCAGACAATCCACAGCCAACAGCGGTTAATGGTGAGTGGAAATCCTTTAATTAGTTACTTAGAGCGGACAAAGGTTTTGCATTTGACGGAGGTTTATCCAATTATTTTGTGGGAATCGATAAAATGCCGAGGGGTCAATAGCAAGGACAATTCAGGGGGTTAAGTTAAAGAAATAATAGAAATATTCCATTGGTTTGGAAGGTACCTATTCAAACGAATCAGTTAGTTTGGAAAGTCTCCAAATTTTGTAAAACAATTCATTTTGTTTCTAATGATTCAAATGCTCAATTTTTGCAAAATTTCGATGTCTTATCTAAAAGGTTTGCTGGAAATGTTTCCAAAAAGCTAAAACTGCATTTGAAAACGTTTTTAAGAGTTGAAATGTTTTTTGTGCAAGTTTTCAAGCAGCAAAAACTTTTTCAAACAGTTACACGCTTTTTCTAGGCGTTTTGAAACCGCTTTAAACATCATTTGCTTTCTAGAGACATTTGCAATAGTTTTGGATTCAAAAAATGTTTAATGATTGTGTTTACCTATTAGATAATTTTACCTATTAGAACCAAAACTTATTGTATTTGATGGTTAAATTTGGTTTTAATTAGAGTTTAGAAAATGTTTGAAAATGGCTAAAGGTATTCACATTATCAACTTATAGTTTCAAATATTTTGACAAAATTAATTATTTTTAACAGGAATAAGCCTTAAGCTTTAAGCCAGACTTATGCTTTAAACCAGCCTAGCTTAAAACAGGCTTAAGACTAGCTTTAAGCTTAAGCGGCCTTAAGACTGGCTTGAAGCTAAGGAAGGTTTAAACGAGTCTTTAAACTTAGCTTAAAGTCTTGAAAAATGCATCGATCGCAGTCGATCTAAATCAGAAATCTCCGGCTATAGAAATATCAATATCGGTAGGACCGAAATATTCGGTAAGACCTGCTTGGCTAATAACTTATGGCCTCCTCAGACCTGGGCTTAGCCTAGAAGTCTAAAACGAGGCTCAGGGCTTCGATAGACCTGCTTTTGGCTAAAGAATTTCTTTAGAAAGTTGTTCTGGTGCTTAGGCTAAACGCGATTCGAACAGACTACAGTAGAAGCCCCATTTTAGCCGCTAAGTCTTCTAGGCTAATCCCAAGTCTGAGGAGGGCTAATCAATGATACAAGGCTAATCCCATTATTCTTATTATTATTATTTATTATATTAATGCCCCAGGCAACAAAAAGTGCAAGCGAAGGGACTATACAAATTATAAGTCTTACATAACTAACATTTAAATCAGAATATGAACAAAAGGGAAATAACAGGAACGAGTTCAGGAGGGGATTTTACATTTCCATCAGAGTTTTCTCAAGTGCATTTTCTTTTATTGCATTTTCTATCATTTTCATTAGCCTTGTATCAGCGACCGATCGATGTTTCAAGACTTTATGCTCTGGGAGCCCTGGTTTTAGGCTTAAGGCTGGCTTTAAAATTAAAATTAAAATGGTTTAAAGTTTAGGTCAGACTTAAAGATTCCATAAAAAAGAAAAAAAGATTTCATATAAACTTATATGAAATCAAAAATTGAAAAAAGATTTTATTGACCTTCACCCTAAAATCCATAAAATCCAAAATAGGTATGTAGGTACTATAACTAAAACCCATTTCAATTGCATTAAATACTTTAAATCTTCTAAAATCGTTAAGTCATATTTCGATTTTAGGACTTTCTCTATTCAATTCAATTATTATGCACTGTGACGGTATTCCGTGAAGCGCATTCCCTGCTCGAATACCTAAAGTGAAACGAAAACAAAGAGGAAAAGCTTTCGCTATTGACCCCTTGACTGTCTTTGCTGCATTTTCTGGGGCACACACGGCAAAGCTCGCGACTTGGCAGAGGCAACAAATAATGTAAATTTCATGGAATACATTTTGCCAAGTGCGCCGATATACCGCCGTGGCGTGAAAGAAAAAGGCTCAATTGTTTGGCCAACAATTTTTTTGCGCTAAAACGTAAACACGTGACGCGATTTCAGCTTATCAATTGAATTGCCAAGGGGTTTCTTAGTACTGAATCTATAGGTTACTTAAAAACTTAAGCGCCCAAAATTCTTTTGCAGGAGACTCTCCGGGTTTGTTGCAACAACAGCGGAATGATCGGTCGTCTGAAGGAGGTTCTGGATTTGTCTACGCCAGTCTGGCTCTTCTCGGTTTGGGCATCCTTTTCTCCTGGTACTGCCACGTTCAGTACGGCTATATGTTCTCCTGGTACTCCACAATTGGCCTCGCCATAATGACCATGATTTTTCTCATCATGATTCCCATTCTGGTGCTGATCAATCGTGAAGTTCGCGCCAACACTTAAAAAAAGAAACTCTTTTGCTTGTCGCCTCCCAAGAAATTAAACCCCAAAAAGCACCCACACGAAGTCGACGTGATTATTTTGTCCTCATCGTCTATATTTTCTGGGAAATGATAAAAAAAATATAAAAGGAATTCAATCTGAAAAGTAAAAATGTTGTGTAAATAATAAAATAAAAAATATATATGAATTATAAATTAGTGTTTCTTCTTGTTACATTTGGAAATTTTAGGTGGGAAACCAAACGAAAAGTGAAGTGGAGGGAAATAATTTTAACGAATTAAATTAAAAGCAGCCAATTAAGCAGCTTTTAAATGGCCATTAAAAAATAGAAGAAAAAACTGACAACTGATGACTTTCTTTTGCAAGTCAAATTTTAATATTTAGTTTCAATTCTATGAACTTTTTATTAAAATTATGTTAGATTAAGTTATCTTGTTAACGGGCACTGATATTTCAGATAATTTACCCTTTCGGCCTTCATTGTCTTATAGCGCTCTCCATTTAAACGGGAAATTACTTCTCCACTAAAGCATAAACTTATTACTCAGTGGAAGCACTACAACAGCAAAACCTGTTGAGTATAATTGAGTGGCTTTGATTTCTTCCTATTGAGTTTGATTTCGCCCGACACAAGCTTCTAACTCGCAAAACTTTGTGAGTGGATTCCACGATCTGGCTTAAAATAATGTTATGCCGTTTGGATGTCTGTTCAGAGCTTCATAGCGTTCATAGCCAAATAGGTTTACCTAGGCTAAATTGGTTGTAGATAGAGACTTTGGATCTTCGATTGCCTCCCCTAGGGTTAATGGATCAATATAGCGATCATCAACTATTTAGGATCCAAAGATTATCTATAAAATTCGTCTTTTTAATTTTTGAAAATGTTCCAAATTCGAGGCGACCTTCTTTTCACTATCTTAGGGCTCGTAATCTGAATGGAGAATTTCCTACTCGTTAGATTTCTGCTGACAATGCCCAAGAGACTGCTGGTAATAAATTTTTCCTCCTTTATTTCTCTAAGTCTAATAAACAAAGTTTATTGAGTTTTTTATTTTTCTGTTTCTTCGTAATATTTATTCATCTCAAACTGTTTACCAAAAACCCATCAGTTCCAAGTAAATAAACAAATAAAAGAGATCAACTTTCATTTTACTTCCTCCTTTATTCAATTGAATTAGCTATATGACGTGGCTAGAGCCACATTTTTGGTCTCTTACTTCCACGCCTGCTTGATTGCCTTGCGCGAGGAGAGGTGCTTCGCCACGTAGGACGCCACCGTGAGTCCCAGCAGCACAATAGAGATAAGGAAGTAGTCAAAGTCCTCCTTGAGCAGATCGAACGTCTTGGACGGCGCCACGCGCGTCACGAACATATCCAATCCATGGGCGATCACGAGGCACGTGCTCTCGAGGCCACTGGGCGCCGTATAGATGCCCCGAATGCGCGTCACGGACTGATTGTAGTTGATCACGTTCTCGCTGGGTAGCGGCAACTCAGGAATGTACGGGATGACGCCCTCCTCGCGCGCCTGATTCTGCATTGTCGTCACGGGACGACGAGGATCGAGCAGAGCCCAAGGCATCTCGACAATGGCGCCTGTCGACAGGCCGACTAGAGAGGGAAAAACAGATTTGTCAATAGATGGCACTGAGCGGGGAAAGTGTCTTGGCTAAGGTTTGGGAAATTTGGAGAAAAAAATATATTCTTTTAAGAACGACTTTGATAAACAGGTTGTTGTCTCGGATAATTAGAAATTTGATTATTTCCTCTCGAATAATAAATTCATTGCCCTTTTATACTTACTGAGGACGTCCTTATTGGTGATTCCCTTCTCTGTTATCGTCTCCTTCATGGCAAAGACATTTGCTGGAATAATATAGGATTGTCTTTCAATCATTGGAACAGGTGGGGAGTTCAAAGAGCTCCAAACAGTGCTGTTGGTCTGAATTTTTCCCTCATACAACTCAATTGTGGCTGAAAGTTAAAAAAAAAGAAAAACAAATAACGTTTATTGAGTTTCTTAGCAAAACAGAGTATTTATAAATACACTTACTAATCTCCGTTCGACGGACTTTATCATTGTAGTATGAGTAGACTAGCCAATTCTCTGAGTGAACCATATGAAGAGGTCCTTTAGCTCTTCTATGAGTCAATGAAATCACAATTGATCCCGACACAACATCAATCAGATGAACATTAATTACGTCTGCAGAGAATAAAAATATTTGTCAATGACTGAATTTTTCTCAAATAAGCTGAAGAGGGTTGGTGTCTCAGCTAAATAATAGGCCTTATTAATGAATGTTGGGTTTTCAGAGAAACTTTTTCCTTTTCCTTTCAATATATCAACTCATCGAATAAGACTTATTCATATCCGATACACAAACCCAACGCAATCTCGTAAAGGCTTATCATTTAGCAAAGACACCAATCGCCTTTTAGCTTATTTCAGCTAATCAATATAGAAGAAAAGAAAATCAATCTCACATTTATGAATGGCATCACGTCCGAAGGTAGCAACAGCCACAAGATTGGGATTCACGTACTTGTAGAGAACTGATCGATCACTCAAGACTCTTCCTTGTGAGTGAACGCGTTCGATGGGATTCTTTCCCGCCACTTCAATCACCTGAGCATTTGATCCACCGCCCAGATCCAACTTCCACACAAGTTTCGCCTTGAGATTCTCCTTATTGGCCTCAATGTGGAAACCCTTCACCTCTCCCGACGCCTTCACTGTGTACAGAAACATCCCATTGGCTTGACTCTGTCCACTCTCTGGCAGAACATGAGCTCTCTCCTGATTATCCAGAATAAGAATGGCTCGCAGGAAGTTATCAGATTCCACCTCATTCAGCACAGTCATCTGCTGAATCCCATGAGACAGTCTCAAAATACCTCCCCGAACGGGTTCTCCTGTCACCGGATTAAACTGATAAATCACCCCATTGGGTGAATTCCTCTGTCTTCCCACAACAGCATACTGAGCGGGATGAGGAAAGTGTTTGGCCGTTCGCTGAATGAGAAGCTTCATCGATTGATTTTCGGTGAAATCAACAATTTCCGCCAAATACTTTGTCCAATGAACTCTTCCGGAAATATTATCGATTCCAAACAATTTTCCACTCGCCGTTAGAATGACAATCATTTTGTGGAGTCCAAATGAATCTCTCACCAAATGATCAACATTTGAGGAGGTTGACAGGCCACCCAAGCCCATAACAGTGAGGAAGAGATTCTTCACCTGAAACACTTGGCTGGTCAATCGACGCACGATGGCCCCGAAAAAGTCCCCTGAAAATTCAAATGAGGCAAT
>CAKKOB020001854.1:2574-17399 GCA_918844115.2 Phlebotomus perniciosus
ACCTGAGTCTCATCGTATTTGCGAATGGAATTGATAAACTCCAAATGCTTCTTCTCCTCCTCCAGCTGAGCCACAGTTTGCTCTGACGCCTGCAGCTTCTGCTGAGTATTGGCCAATTCATCCCTCAACCAGGCATTCTCCTGACACAGACGTCTCACTTGAGTGCGCAATTTCTGTTTCTCCGCCTCAACATTCTGCAAATGCGACACAAGGGCCAACATCACCTGCGCCTCCCCCAGACCCAACTCAATGCTGTCAATATTCTTCTGGACAATGTCCGATTTCTCTGTATCATGACGCGCCTCCAGGAGGCCCGCCATCAGTGACACATGCTCCACACGCAGTGCCTCAAGTCCCTGAAGGACTGTTTTGGTGTTCGCCACGATCTCCTCCTGGGTCATCTGCGTCATTTTGCCAATACTCTCAATTTTACGACTGTAAAACGGAAAGAGAAAATAGATTTTAGGATTATATATACCGAGATTTTCCTCCATTTACTGCATCCAATAAACTTTTATGTCCTCCTTGGTTAATTGAAAACAAGATAATTAAAAAAGAAATGGAGATGGAAAGGTAATAGTTGGAAATGATTCAAAATATTGCTCCCATTCTGTGTTTTTTTTTATGGTCCATCATTAAATTCTAGACACTTTGATTGTGAGTTCTTATGTAGAAGGAAGTGGGATATAATAACAATATGTCTGCAGAAAAGTGTCACGCTATGAAAATTAATTTTGCATTACATTAAAGAAAAGAGAAAAATGACTGCAAACCGATTTTGTATAGTGCTTGGTCATTTACCTTGTTCGATTTTTTTAAATGATTTTTTAAAGTTTTTTTCCTAAAGAAATGGAAGAGTTTAATGAAAGCATATAAAGCTTATTTTAAGAGAGTTATCAGACGAGGAATTTGATGCAAGAATTTATTGCATCGACGTAATAACTGGGCGAAAAACTATCTTCCTCTCATCTGATTTACATTGGTTAGAAAGGGACACCGAAACGTAATAATGAGCGATTATTGCGTCTTCTTTGATGCAATAATCGCTCAGTTTTTTGTCCTTTTCTAACCAATGCAATGCAATGTAAATCAGTTGAAAAGGAGACACATTTCGTCCAGTTATTAGGTTCATCAATTCTTGCGTCGATTTTTCTCGTGTGATAACTCGGTAAGGTATATAATGTAAGGTATTTCGACAAATTTTTTAAGACAAAAATATTTCAAAATGGCGGCGCGACAACTGCTTGAAGTAGGTTATGTCAAATTTGTGCAGTGTAGCTCACATTTCTAAAATAAAGTCCAAAACCAATATAAACACTTTAAATTTATTTTTTTTATTTATATTTCTAATCAAAAAATTTTTGTTTTTGATTAGAATAGTTGTTTTCAAAATAGACTGATTATAGTACCTATACTGTTGCAAATGCGTGTGAGAGCAATAAAACCTATGCCCGCCTCTAGAAACTCCAAATATTCTTGGCGCATGCACTCAACATAATTATGGTGTAATTTTAAGTGATGTGCTCTCTCCATTCTCATCTGATAGAAATATTATAACATGCTGGCGCCAATCATCTATTTTGTCATGGCTAAAAATACTTTTAACTTCGTTGAGATTAATCATCGTGTTAACGATTTTACAAGTGAAACTTCCTCAAAATGTAGTCTCTCAGGTAAAAAAAACCTTACTTAAGATGCTTTAAAGTGATTTTAATATCATTTACTATTGTTAGTTTTGATAATGAGTATATGAGGTTGCAAAACGAAAATTTTGAAAATGATTCATCATAGTTTTTGAACTTTGCCTATAATAGAGATACCAGAAACACTTCTACTGAAGTATATCGCTTAACGATTAAGATTCTTGTTGAAAAACTAATTCATACTAAAACTAAGAACTTTTCCAGGATTTTTATGATATTTAAAAAAGAAGGAATAGAAGCCGGTACTCACATCTAACCCATGCATTGATTTTTGGACATGATTAGTGTTATTCCAGTATGTAAACAGGTGGTTATTATTAAAATTATCAGTAAAAACCTATATTCGTCACAAAACCCCCAATAGAAAAGTCCTTGAGCTTAACAAATTAAAGTTTTTGTCATCTTCATTAGAGCGCAGAAGTAAAGAGCTAACAAAAAAGCGATCTCATCAAAAAATTGTTAATGCTCCATGTGTTTATGCTACGTTGCCACATAAACTATTATATTTCACGTAAAAGTTATTTATTTGTAAGTTATATTTTGGTAAACATATCAGTCAATAAACCAAACTTAGCATTATATATTTTTTTTACATTATTAGTATTTATGGGACAAAAGCCAAAAGTTGACTGCGGCATCATAAAATGAGTTTTCAAAAGACATTGTAAAGGTTGTTTCCGGGCGATTTTCGTGTTCATTTGAAATCTATTTGGAGAGAATATATAGCGATATATTCACACATGAATTAACTGAATGGGATTTTTTCACAGTCCAATTAATTTGCGTTTCACCAAGCAAATTTAACTAGTGCAGGAGATCTTTCTTGGCATAAACTCACATTCGATATTGATTTATTGCCGATGACAGAAACATCTTTGCCCCAGGCGAAATGAATCTCTGGGATCTTTTTTTCTTTCTTTCAATCCACCTGCTTCCTCGTCACGAGGTTAGTTTTAACGGCACGAGCACTCGAGTAAAACTGAAGTGAATGGTTGGAAGACACCAGAATGGATTTGACAATTACGTCAGATGACTCACCACTTGAGACTGACACAGAAAATACACGAGAAACTATCCACAAGAGTATGACTGGAAGTCAATCGATATGTTTATGTGTGGTGCTATTTTTGCATGTTCTACAGATTTTGCTCTCAAAACACGCTTGCGCCTCTTATCGCTACTTGTGCGACTGTGGCAAGGTGCTAAAAACATAATCTTGCCTGAAAGGTATTTCCTGCAAACTAATTTAACTACAGCTTAAAGAATAATCAAATATGATTTTGTATTTAAATTCTATATTCTTATGTCATGTTTTAAAAATTTTAAGCCGAAACGGATATTAGAAGCTAATAAGAATTTTTTGGATCGAATTTTTAGCTTTCGGGCGAATTTTCGAAAACATTTTTTTAACATAGAACTATTCGGCAGTTTGATGTTCGAAAAGTTTTATAATAATTGCCACTTCACAAAAAAGGGTCTCCTGATGTCCTAGAGCTAGACTCCTATCCAAGAACTCTTCCCAACACTGAACCTCTCATATAGAGAGACAAACCTGTCCACGAGAAGCGATAAACACGTCTTTGTGATTAAATTATGAGGCCTTCTCGTCAATAAAATATTCGTCTCGTCTTACTTCTTGCAATCGGAACCGCACCGTCATGAATTCCATGCTCTTTTTCTCTTCCCGCACTCACGCCACGGCACATTTTTCCAACCGATCCACCTCACGCTGTCGGTGCAACGGAGGTGAAACCCAGTGAGACAGAATCTCAAATAGAAAGTTGGACACATTTGGGGCCCCCACAAGCAAAAGTTGAATGACATTTCTTGCACATTGAAAACTATACAAAAAGGAAAACAGCCCTCTCACCTCTTATCACTCATCAGAATCCAATTCGCTTGTATCACTGAATGTGTCGAGAGGTCGAGGAAAGATATTACATTGATATTAAGCACAAAATTAACAATTTTCTTAGTGAAATAGAGTGAAAACTGCAAATTTCCTACACTAACAATCCAATAGGTTTACTTATTTGACCAATAGGAGCGCCTCGAGCTCTGTCAAAATCTCCGGTTTCGGAATCGCGGAGCGCAAGTCCGACGAAACTGTTCTCGAATTCAAATAGTTAACGTCCGGAGGAATGATTTGATATAGAAACTCTTCGTTAGATTGTATAACGATTCCACAGAGTCATCCACAAAGAGCTGCTAAAATTTGATCAATTGATTCATAGAGCCTAAAACTTGACCCTCTGTATTCTGAAAATAGAAACTGATTAATAAACTGATTACTTAAGCTCCAAGACAGTTGCTGAATAATGCTTAGCACATCGCGGCTTATTAGGGTAGGATCACTACTAATGGCCACTGCCCTCTAACTAATCTCTAATAACACTCATCTCTAAACAATCGTACTTGTTCAATTTGGTTTAACTCATGGTTAACTAATTTATCATTCAAGATTATTTTCATGATCTTTTCGTAGTTTTGTTTAAAGTTTGGAGGTAGCCATAAGTGTTTTCTAAATTGAAAGGTTTTTCCACTTAAGCTAGATCCACACTATCAAATTATTCCTTAAAATATTTCGACAAATTAATCTCTTGTTAAGAATAAGCTTTAGACCAGCCTGACTTAACCAAGGCTAGCTTAAGCTGCTTCAAGTTTAGGGAAGGTTTAAAGCAGTATTAAGGTTAGCCTAAAACAGCTTTAAGGATTGTTTTAGACTTAAGGCTAGCTTAAAACATAAGGCTGTCTAACATAAGCAAAGGATCGTTTTTATTTTTAGTGTAGGGTTGACTTCAAGCTTAAGACAAGATAAGCCTGACGGGCTAAAACAAGGGGGAGATATTATGATTAAAAGTGGTGTACATTTGAATGGAAGTGTGCGAGAGCTTTTGGAAGTGGAATAGGAATGCTAAAATAACTCAAGTAATTTTGAAAGCATCCAAGCAAGATCAGAAGTTTTCAGAAGTTCCTCCAGAGCCTTAGATTTTTTTAAGAGCTTTTGAAAATTTTCATCACAAGCTATGATTAACTCAAAACTTTTCAAAAATTGCTTTAGCTCTACAGAAAGTTACGAGCATTTAAAAATAATATGGAAAATTTGTAAAGCTTCTGGATAACTTTTTAAAGCTTTTCAAGTTTTAGCAAGGCATTTGGAAATTCTGGTGAGCTTTTGCAGGTTTTCTTAAGGCTTAAATAGAAAGCTTTATTAGAAATCTTAAAAAAGCTTTAGAAAGTTTTCTTAGAAAGCTCTAGAAAGCTTTCTCAGAAAAGCTTCCGAATTGAAGCTTTTGGGATCTTTTCTACATAATATGGAAGTTCTGGAAGTGGTGTACGTCTTTCTGACCATATCTCCCCCCTTGGGCTAAAAGCTTAAGACTTGCTGGCTTAAAGTTTAATCAAAAAATCATTTTATTGAAATGATTTTTTTAGTGTCAAATCATTTGCTAAAAGTAAGTTTTCAACAAATTGCATCGGTCTGTTTTTTTTTCCTACAAATCTTTGGCAAATTCTGGCATGAAATGTTCTTGTAATTACTCTAAAATATCTTGAAAGTCGGATAACTTAATTTTGGCTAAAAACAAAAACCTTATCTTATATGAAAGGATTAATCTTTAACTAAAGAATCTAGCTAGATAGGGAAAGTTTCCATTAGTGATGAATTGGTTGTATTTACATTGTCAGGAAAGTGTAGGTATAATTTTGAGGTGATTTAGCTATTGATTCGGACAAAAAATCGCCTGAATTTACAGGAAAGTTCTGAGTCAGAACAAAAGCATGCAATCACGATTCGTTAAAATGGATATTAGAGGTTGTTCCACCCTATTTCCGAGTAGTTCATTTTATTTAGATGTCCACGATTTGTATTCAAAATTAAAATTTGATGGAAACCGCGCTAACTTCGGGCTAACTTTACTTAAGGTTGTCGCCGCGACGCTATCCTGACTAACCCTACCATACATCGTGACCAGATAAAGCCCTATCTTGATGGTAAAAATTTTTTTAAAGGTCTGTTTTTCAAGACATTTTTGTTCTGAATTTATATAAGCTGAACCAAAGAGATTTCGACTTAAATTGACCTTAAATACAAGGAGTGTGGGTAATATCTTCAAATTTCCTAGTTGTATAATATCTTGTGAAATCTGTCCTTCTAAGGGCAATAATAGTTTTAGACGTTTAGAGAGTTGTCGGGGATCTTTTTCCAGCATCACATATTTCCTTCCTTGATTCTAAGATATGAGTCTATAGTCTTCCGCCATTTACCAGATAGAACGTCCGCTTCTGAGGAATCTAAAGAGTATTTCTTAAGAGGATTGTTGAATATTTAAGTTTATTTCATTCAAACCATCTCATCTTTTTTCCCATTCCTCTCTCATTCATAAAAATTAAGGAACATCAGACGCTTAGGCATTGTTTTCAAATAAACATCGTGAAAACATACTTGAGCAAAAAAAATTCCATTGCCAAGAGCGCATTCATAGGAAATTGGCGGAAATTTTAGACTAAATTATTAAATCTGGGAAAACTAATTAATTAAGAAGAAGTGAGTGGAAAAAGGTCATGAAGGTGTGGAACTACAAGACATGTAATTTTATAACAATTCCACCAAGAGATATCACATGAGAACCTCATGCATGAAGTTCTTTGTTGACACCTGCAATTTACGCATGAAATGTGTGATTTATCGGTAGTTTTTGCAAGATATACTACCAATTGAAAGTGATGAAAGATCCTAAATAAATTGTTTTTCCCAAACAATCAGATTGGTTATTTTACAAATAATTGTTTATATATTCCTAATTTATTACACTTAATTACATTGGACACACTCAAGGATCCCATCTCTCATAAATAAAACATATTAATTTTCTGATCAATATCTGGTTAATCAAAGACAAGAAGTTGGTGTAACGCATATGGATTGTAATATGAATTAGAGAACATCATAATTTATTTACCAAAAGGCATGATCTGCATCTAAATGCATCAGAAAATCCAATTTAATTGAAAACATGCAAAACTGAAAGGTATTTTTATTTTCAAAGCGGAAAAACATTTCAACTTGTGTGAAGTTAGTAATAAAAGAATGAGATTAAATGTGACATGAAATAGAGAATTGTACCACGCAATAATTATTAGGACAATTTAGAATCTAAAGTAATGAGTGTCAAGGTCGATTAGCCTGTCTCAATGAGAGTGAATTAGATTTCACCTCAGGATGACTCAGATGGGCTTTTTTTCGCCATTGCGAAGCTGAGACACTTTAAACACTCCATTTGTATGCAATGACGAATCGAGAATGCTGTTTCGGCAGACTTGCAGAGATAATTATACGAAGTCTAATCTAGGAGTAAATCGCTTTGGAGGACCATAAATGCTCCCCGAGACGACTTTATCTGCGCCGAAAGACCTGGTAATGACCCCAAATGTTAAGATTGCATCACTTAACGTGAGGTGTATCTCTTTTTGGCTAAAAACACGCATTAACATGGTTTTATTGTGATTGTTTCATTCAGTGTGTGTCTCAAATTCAACTGAATTCATTCCGACAATTAGAATATGGAGCCATAACATGACCTTCAGCAAAGCTGAGACAGATCTCTTCAAGATTTCAACCATATCAACAGTTTTCTCGTGTTTTTGTAAATCATCTGCAATTGTCCACGTGATGGCTGGAACTGATGAAACAGAAAAGAATGACCTCAGAATTTTCGTATAACACCCAGGTCTTTGTTCAGGGTCTTAGAAAAACCACATGAGAAGGTTCATTCCCTCTAATCATACTCTCAAATATGCGATAAACTTCATGATAAATTGGCGCAGTTGAGTTTTGAAATTGGATTAAATTTCATAGCCAGAGAGATATTTCCATAAACATTTCATTAATTTTACAAAATATCGCAATAACTGCAATCACCTCCTCTCTGAAAGCCGTCAAAGAATATTTTTCATACGCCTCTTAATTACATATGGCGTTCGAGAAAATTTACATCATAACGAGAAACAATGGGCAAATTGAATTTCTTGGATCATTTTGCATGTTTGTTTTCTGCATGTCTGAAGATTTGGATAGTGAATGTTGGAATGTGCAAATAGAAAATTCTTGAATCTCAATTGTAATGTACGAAGTACGAAAGAGTTTAGGCGACAGAAAATTCTTATGGAAAGCAAAAAAGGCGAAAAGACATACAATTAAAAGCGAAAATTGTACAGTTGAAATTGACAATGAAACACCTACAACTCTTACAGTCAACGACACCAATTTCATTTTTCACAACTTTGAGATATTAAAAGTGATTTTATCTAGAGAGGCCAGAATGAAAAATTCTCATTGTATTCTCGCGAATGTAATAAAGTGTGATATAGAAAATTCTTTACAAACATTACAAAAAGTTAAGTTCAGTGATTTCATTTGCCTCAACACACATAATAAGTCAATTGCTTTCTGGGTAAATGTAAAATGTGCTAAAATGTAAAAGACATACGATGACATAGTCGAAAATTGATGGAGAACAAGACCGTCTATTCTTTTTGATACAATCACAGGACTTTTATTATTAGGCAAGTGTCGAAAAATGTTGAAAAATTTATTTTAAATTTATTTGCCTGTTGCTCGAGCGAGAATCTCACACAAGGAGTAATAAGGTAATTCATTGATTACATGTTACTTCATTTGAAAGTTACTATTTTATGAAGTGTAAATTGTTACATATAATCGAAGCAACGACGAACAAACTTTGCGAACGAACAATCGAAGCAACGACAAACAAACTTTGCGAACGAACAATCCAAGCAACGACGAACAAACTTAGCGAACGAAGTAACGACGACCAAATATCTTTTTCTTCAATCATAAAAAATATGAAAAATATACATTTTGTGGTTCCTAGTATTTAGCGAAAAGTTATTGCCTTTTATATAGCAATTGAATGGGATGATTTAGAGGCAAATAAATGGGTAAATTTAAACGAGTTTTGAAACGATTTAAGAGTTTCAAAATTAGTACACGTATTGAAATTCCTATCAAATTCATAAAACAAAATTTTTGGTAGAGAACTTAATTTATTTTTCCAAAATTATGAAGAATAATTTTTTTTAATCTGAAATATACATAGGTACACAGATTATAGTTCTATTAAACAACGTGAAATTTTAACTATCCAGCTACTAGTATGACCCTATTCTAAACTGGTCATTAAAATGTTATAGCGTTTGTAAGCCGAATGCGTGAAGTCATAAATACCTGTGAAAATATTTTAAAACGACAAATAAAAGTAAAGACATAATATTCTTATGATATTCATATAATTCCTTCAAGGTTGAAGATAACAATTGCAGAAGTTACCTTCGAGACCCTTGGGAGGAAACCTCCATGTAGCAATTTGTTTTCTCTGCAAAGAAAACATCTCAATCGTACCATTCTTTCTCGCATACCAGTCTATTGATAGTGATTGTGAGTTGTGAGCCTCTCATGGGTCATATTGACAAGTTTCCCATTGTTATCAGTTCGCGTTTTACCACTTTACAAAAAAAACTCTGCACATGAATTACATTAAATTCGTTACTTATTTCCATGTTATGTCAACATTACATAAGTCAGTGTTTATGTACAGCTCGTGTGAAAGATATATGAAGCATCGATTTTAATATTTGAACAAGAAATTTGTCAATAGTGGTTAGATGAGCAATGATTTGGGATCACACCCTTGCACCACCTTGAAATGCGTTAAAAGAAATTGTAACCGCATAACAAGATGCTCTAAATAATGTGAATTTCTTTTTCCACCAATTCAAGGCTATAGTGGGTGGAAATTCTGCAGCATCTTTTTGAATTCGAATTTTTACCATTTCGACGCGTGTGTTTTCTGTCCAAGGCATATCATTATACATAGAATAATGAAAATGACCAAAATCATATAAGCGAGACCATTGAATTTTTCCTATGTCTCCGCGAGGAGTGTTTGGTGAGAAGATGCCGTCACCAGAAAACCGCGAAAAGCCGCGTATGGGGGGCAAAAAAAATCACTCGTACAATCATTGAATTGTACAAAGTATCTTTAACTTCCACCACCTATGTTTTTTTCCCATACAAAAGAGTGACGCTGGGCAGATATCGTGCGACTTATGGGCTTTTCAGTGAAAATTAGCAAACAGGCAGGTATCGCCCGCCTATATAAATTCGCCAGTCGCCCCGAGAATTTGTCGTATTCGTTCCGTGGCTCTCGAACTAAACACTCAGTGCGAAAATCTCTTGTGGGAAAAAGATCATATTAAATTTATTAAAATTAGTGACATTGTAACACACTTTTTTGCCATTTTTAATTTCAACGGTGTGCTTTTGTTTCACTCTCAGTGATTTATTCGTCATTTCCGCCCAAGAGAGATACCTACAAAGTTGCCCATCCAAGATGTTGAATACAAAAGTTTTCTGTGTGAGTAATGATTGTTCGGATGTTTAATTTCAATTGTACAAATAACCCTTCCCAATTAACACACGGATGTTACATTCAAATTATCTTAAAAAACATCCAGTTTGGCAGAAATTTGCAAAGAACTTTTCGTCATTGTTTGAAGATGCAAAGTAAAAGTGGCTTTCAATGTGAAGATTTCGCAAAATGAAAAATTTATTGAGTGTAAAACTGAAAGCCTAATTAATTTCTTAAGTGATGATTTGTGTAGTAAACATGTGAAAACGTGAGGACGGGGTGGAAATTTATGATTTTGGTCCTTGAAGCATAATCAAATTTGAGCGGCAAGATGGAAAATTAGATACACAGCCGAAATGCATGAAAAACTGATTAAGGAAAAGGCATTGTGTTTCACTTTGATCTTGAATTCATAATCAATTTCCTAAGTCAATTTGGCGGTATCTCAGAGCAAAATCAACAACTCTGATTAAAGTTCTTAATCGTTTCTCTCATACTTACATAAATGATTTTAATAATTGAGTGTGGAAATGAAAGGGTTAAATAACGTGATTAAAATAACGTTGAGATTTGGTTAAATTAAGTAACATAACAATTATGGTGGGTGTGGTCATTTCAATTAAATTAAATGATCTTATCAAAAACGTTACAAAATTCATCAAGTTTTCGTAAAAAAATAAAACATTTATATTAGAACGTAAATTGCAATTTCAAATATTTTTTTTAATTATTAAAAAAGCTGTAGGTATTATTTCTTTTCAAATTATTTTTGTTTTAAGATATATGCAAACTTTTAAATAACCTTGATAAATATGTTTCGAAAAAATGATTTTTCTAATTAAGACTACACCATAAGCTTTAAGCCAAGCTTAAGCTTAAAGCCAGTCTTAAACTTAAGACAGTCTTAATCATAAGCCAGCTTTATGCGTTAAACCAGTTGTAGCTTAACGCTAATTTTAAGCTTAAAGTTAGCATTAAGCTTTATACCAGCCTTGAGTTTTAAGCTGCCTTAAGTCTAAAGCTAGCCCTGAGCTTCATGCAAGTCTTCAGTTCAAGAATTTAATTATACTTTAAGCCAGCTTAGGCTTGAAGCCAGCCTTAAGACTGCTTAATGTTAGCCTTAAACTTAAAGTCAGCTTATCCCTAAAGCTACCCTTAAGTCGGGATTTAAGCTTAGAACTCGCTTAAAGTATAATTTGATTGAAATTCAGAGCTAAAAAGAAATCTTTTGTCGAAATATTTGAAATCCAATAAAAAAGAAAATAAAAAAAAATATATTTAGAATTTCTATTAACAACTCCTTGCAGCTCCTGGTTGTGTTCATTTTCGCTGTTGCAGCTGAATCAACCCCTGGAGAGACGAAAGTCAGTGCGAAAACCGAAGATCTAAAGCCAGCGGAAAGTGGTCAAAGTACGTCAAAGATAGTTAACTTAAGATCGGAATCCTTATCTATCCTGTTTCCCCCTTAAAACCGTAAATTCTTTCAATCTCGTGATTTTATAGTATTTGACTTTGGAAGCTGGGCTAACAAATACCCCAGATCGTACGGCGGCTACAGCAGTGGTTGGAATAGGTATCCCGGCTACGGAGGATACAATACCGGATATGGAGGTTATGGTAGTGGCTACGGAGGATATGGTACTGGTGGCTACGGAGGATATGGAGGTTATGGGGGCTACGGCGGCGGTTATGGAGGATACCCACAAGTCGGCTACGGAACCAACTACCTCGGTGGTGGATATGGCGGCTACGGGGGATACGGAGGATTAGGTGGATATGGAGGATACGGAGGATACGGAGGAAACACTGGATATGGCGGATATGGCGGCTATGGAGGTAATGGGGGTTTGTCAAGTTATAACGGTTACAATTCAAATGATTATAGTGGGAATCGAAATGTCGGATATGGATACCAACAAGGAACAAATAATGACGGTTACTATAGAAATCAATACACAAACCCCCAATCAGTAATCGGACTTAGAGGTGCCTTCAATTAGGGCAAGAACACAATATTCCTTACATTCTTGGGGCATATTGCTTTTCAGCTCCCACCTTGTGGTAATCTCTTGTAAAACCGACAATCCTATATTTACTTTGTTCCTAAACGTACGTAATAATCTTTATGTTTTCTTTTTTCAAAGTGATGCATTCCTTATTATGTTTATTTATCAAATGAAATTGTAATATAGACAATAAAAAACAAGTCGAAGGGAACAAAATTCAAGTAGCAACAACCACATGCACTTTCCACATAAAGACAGTCTTCTGTGCATCCGCTCTTTTAAAAAGTGTACAAAATGATGTCTTTTTTCCAACATTTGAAACACAGATAGGTACTTAAAAAAAAAAAACTCTTTAAGCTGGAGGAACACACAAAAAGGTAATATTTTGCATCTTTGGGCAACACGACACAAAAACACACGCAATAAAAATGTTGCTAAAAATGTAGAAAATGAATCACTTATTAGTTTTCAATGAATTTTCTTCCCATACAACTTCACCTTGACACTTCTGGCGTATTTTTTTTCTCTTCTCAATTCATTTTTATAGATAACCGTTCACAAAACACAATGGGAAAATATATGCAATTCTTCTTTCTTCAATACCACCCAACTCATTTAATTTTTCGTAGCTCTAAGCATTATCTATATGTGTTTTTTTTTATTTCTCTCTTGGTAATATAGCAGCAAGAGTTTGCGGTGTTTAGATACTGCGGGATAGGACAGATGGTAAAAGGAGCACTCATGCATGACACAATGTTTTTTGTCTTCTAGGTGGTGGATACTATTACTAAACACGAGAATGATTCTTCTGCGTGAAAATTAACAGCCTGACTTATCACCATCATAACAATTATTTGTCAATTTGCAACGCATTCGTTATCAGGAAGCCAAAAATGTCGACAAACAGTTGTACCAACCCGCAAGCAGACTGGATGATCTTTCTTGATTTACTCAGGAATGTTCTCAAAATCATATTTTGCAAAATTTCCACAATAGATTTTCTTACGACTGCCAGCAATCGGTAGAAAATAGTTTCAAATAAAATTGGAGAAAAAAAAACT
Organism: Phlebotomus perniciosus; assembly: GCA_918844115.2. Lineage (NCBI taxonomy): Eukaryota > Metazoa > Arthropoda > Insecta > Diptera > Psychodidae > Phlebotomus > Phlebotomus perniciosus. Next base: position 15,774 of record CAKKOB020001854.1, read on the forward strand.
AATACCAAATATTTCTTTTTATTTTAAAATGTCCTTTTTCCTCTTCAGTGATGGTTACCTGCGGTTGCATTGGAATTCTTTTACAGAAGTTCAGCTCACAAAAAATATGACTAGAATTTTTCTTAAATTGGCAGTTTTATTCCGAACACAATCTCTTAAGGATAATTAAATTGAGAAAATTTGAGGAAGTCACTTGAACTTGAGCTTTAAAATTCTGCGAAGGTAAATTCACGGAGACCTTAAGTCTCCCACTCTTGCATTATGAAAATACAAAAAATTAATCACGCTCTGCTGCTTTGCCAATTCACCAAAGATTGCGGAAGGCACGAGACAATACTCGAAAAGAATAGAAATTGCTCTTTTACATATTTCTGGAGCTTCCTCAAAAATTGTGCCATGCTGAAATAAATAAAACAAATACCAAAATATAAATGATGTGGTTGTAAAGTTATTTAAATTATCCAATTCCAATTTTCGATCTGTTCTTGTAAATGTGTTAAATTGAAGCAATTTAACAACTTTATCCTTGTACTTGGTCAAAGTGGTGTCATTTTCTCCTTCGTTGATTAACTGATCCACGGCTTTTGTGATAATTATGGTATAACATAACATTTAACATTGTTCACTTAGCACTGCATGTTTGGCAATTCGCTCGGACATTTCTTTTTACTTACTGTTTCATTACATACATAGTTAAGTCTTCAAGTCAACATCACCCAAAAACAAAAAGAAATTTTCCATCAAGGAAACCCTTTTAAATGAGATATTTTTATATTGAAGATTTTGCTAGTTGTATGATAGTTGTTTGATCAATGAAATGGTTTTAAAAATGGATCTATTATTCTGATCATTTTCGTAAAACATGCAAAAATATACCTATTATGGGAAAACTAAAAATAAATGCATTCATCTTGTCTTAATTCAATTTTGAGAGGTCAGTTGGAAAAGCCAGAAAAGCTTTATGATTATGTATAAAACAGATAAAACACGTGAGATCATATCGGTGTTGCCTGATTTTGATATATCGTTTCAATGGAATATATCGATTTCTGCAAATCTCGATATTTTGAGTACGATATTTTCCGACAATTTAAAAAGATTGCCGTTCTGGGAACAGTTTCAAAAATTCGAGGGATTTGCTCAAAAATAACAGTCTGATGCGAGAAATGAAGCGATTGTTACTGATCTAAACATAAACCTCAACATGGACATTATTGTGTGTCCTTTTGTAATTTTGATGTTATATTTTAATTATTTATTTTTTGCATTCAAATCCTACTGTATCAAATATTAGATTAGACAATCAAGTAAATCTGTGACAATAAATATTTCAGAAATCAAAGTTTATATGAATTCTTTCAACTTTTTTCTTAATACGAGTTATCACAAGATCATGCATAGAAATCAATACTGGCATACGGAAATAACGTTCCTCTTCCATATCTTCATATATCTTCACTGTGTCTCTTATTATGTTATCTACAAACATAAAAGTTCAAACAGGAAACTCTGTAACCGGCTATCTTGTCCCATTATGCTACTAAATGGTTTAGTTTTGAGCAAGTCTGAGAAAGTGTTGAAGAGATGATGGAAACATGTGTCAGGGAAGATTGAATAATAAACCTT
>CAKKOB020001857.1:1005-17383 GCA_918844115.2 Phlebotomus perniciosus
GGATCCTGGCGGAAGGCTCTTAGCGAAAATGATGTGATCTGCTTGGAGTATGTTAAAGAAATCGACCAGAAAAGCGAAACCTCTAAAAATGCTAGTGATCCACTTATGAAATGCGACGCTATAATTAATTTAAGTGGCCAAGGATACTTTGTGGCGTCGATCAGGACTGAGAAGGAAGAAATTTGCATATGGGATGTGGCAAGGTAATTTTTCCATTAAATTTTGATAAATTGTATTGCTGAAATGAAATAATTAATTTTCTTTAGATGCTGTCGAGTGAGGACTTTCTCAGGGATTCCTCAACCATCAGCTATTTGTCCTGTTGGGGATTACGGAGCAGCTGTCCTTTGTCGCAGAGAAATCAAGGTTCTGGATCTTGACAATGGGTGTTTCAAGGTAATTTTTAGGAACACCATCATGTTTGAAATACACTTCATTTATCATTTAAAACTTCCAGGTAACACTCAAAGGAGTGATGAACCAGAAAATGCCTTACTTCGGACTCCATGACGCTAAGCACTTGGCGTGCCTCTCTCGCAATCGGATGTACGTGAATCTTATGAATCTGGAGTCTGGCGATTGTGTGACCACATTCAAAGCCGGCGAAGACAGGTTCCTAAATTCTCTCCTAATTTCCGGGGATGGAAGGTAAGTTCCTCAGTTGATAAACTTCCAAGAAATTCTATTTACAAATTACTTGATCACTTATAGGATTTTGGTTTGTGGCGATGAGACGCAAAAGCCCTTCCCACTCCTCGTGTGGCATCTGACCCAGAGGAAGCTACTCTATGACCTCCGAATCCCTCATCATGACTTCATCACGAGCCTCTCTGCCATCACTCATGAAGGTTCCTATGTGTGCGTTGTGGCCAAGGAGCTGGCCGAACCTGCGCCCAATTTTATTGTCGTCTATGATCTTCAAAGTGGCACTCTGTTCAAGAAATGGAAGCCCTCGTGCAACACGGAATCCCTGGCCATTTCGCAGACGATGACATGCGTTATTGCTGGACTGGAAGATGCTAGGATCTTCGTCTGGGATCTTGTAACAGGTTCGTATTCAACGTATAAGAATTTCTGAATAAACTAAGTGCATTTGTACTTTACTGCCATTCTAGGAAACTGCAAACTAACTCTAATGGGCCATAATGCTCCAGTAACACTTCTTAAGTTGGATCCAACGGGGAAGGTTCTCCTTTCTGGAGATAAGGAAGGCAGGGATCCTTCCATCCGAATATGGGATCTTGATACAGGTATTTCAAGAACTTAGTTTTCTCTAAATTTAGATGATAAATTTTGGATTTTTTTTCAGGCACATCTCTTGCTGTTTTCACACCATCGCACAAAATATCAACATGTGAGATTTTGAGTGAAGGGAAATATGTTGTGATTGCTCTGGAAAACCAGGAGGATCTTGTAACACTCAGTCTCAAAAAATTGAACGCTACACTAGATATTTCTAACAAAGTTACTTATGGTAAGGAGGAAAATGAGGGTAAAACATTTGATCTTCAGAAGCAGTAAGTTATTATTATATATTCTCCTTTTGTCTATGTCTGTAAATATTAAAAAAATATATAATATTATATATTAAAATGGACGAGATGCAAATTATCATATTTATTAAATTTAAATATAATGTGACAACCGATTGATACGACCAAATATAATCTATTCTATTGACAAATCTCTCAAGAAATTCTCGTGAGATGAGAGATTATCATTGTTGTGAGAATAAATTATTAATTAGATCGATTTTTCCGTCGATAGATAAATTAGCAAAAGAATATAAAAATTTAAATTGTACAACAAGAGTATATAAATTGATTTGTAAAAGTTATTACCTATATTATATAAAAACAAACATGCATACGTTGGTGGAAAAATTTTAAATATAGCTCTCATATAAATTATAATCAAACACAAAAGAGAAAAGAATTAAAAAAAAACATTTTAAATGTGTGGTCATTCTTGCTAGAAATTTGTCAATAACTAAAGGAAAAAGAGATAAAACTATTATGTAAACTGATAAAGAGGAAAATCAAATGAATGAATAGACAAAAATCATTAGCATATTATTTGAAATATTCGCTTAAAAATAATAGTGTAAAAAACATAATACAATTTTTAGACTTTAGAATTCAATGTTGGGAATATTGTAACTATTACGAGTTCAATTTGTGCCTAAAAATTCCTTTCGTCTATTTGTTAAAAACTCTTATCCCTTGGCTCCTGAAAATCTCTTTACATCGTGGCACTTAAAATCAATAGAATAATCTCATTATTCCGCTTTCATCGCAATTTTTGCCATAAAAACTGATAAAAGGAATTTTTAAGCACAAAATAAATCTCTTCATTTTCAAATATAATGCCAAATTGCCATGAAATACATTTAAAATGAATATTAAGTGAAAAGATAAAATGTTACTAAAATATAGAGAATCACGTGGAATAGAAAAAGAGGTGTCTATAGAAAATCATATTAAAATAAAAAGAGTCCACAATTTATTTTATAACGCTCACTATTTGATCTAAGTTGATGCAACTCCACTAAAATAAATATATATACTAATATTATATCTAAATATCATTCAGGACATTGAAAAAAAATATTAAGAGAAATATTTTACTCATCTGGAATGAGATAATCACAAGGCAGGACCTATTTCTTTTTTGAGAAAATAAAACACGCAATTCATACAGAAGACACAAAGAAATCTGTATTGCATTTTTGGATTTACAAAATTATTGTGCAATAAAAGAAATATATTAAAAAGACAAAATGGTTTTTTTTTTTTCAAGCAAAAAAAAAATAGAGAAGCAAGAAGAAAAGCCTCAAGTAAGTAAAAATCTTAAAATTCACCAATTCATCTGTTACTCTAACTGTCCGACTCTCCCCTATTCATATATGTAAGTAAGTATATATTAATTCAACCACCGATGCCACTACATAGAGGCGCAGTATGTAAACCTATTGCTTACACCCGCTGTTTTCCTAATAGAAAATGTTTGAAATTCGTTATGTTTCATTTTCTGCAACCATGCTTTAATTTTCCTCCCCGCCATAAAAAATTTATTCAAAATAATTAATTCTTTTGTAAAACAAAAAGAGATATATAATTGAGGTAATTATATCAAGACAAGACGGATTTTTCCCACAAGTCCACTTTCACTTGGAGCATCAGTGACTCGTGGCGGCCGCTATTTGCGCTTTTCCCCAAATATTCCCCAAGGCACCCATCCCCACGACCACACTCTCACCGCACAGAGATTTTCCCATCTCGACCTACATTTTCCCCGTCTGGCGGGTTGCGAAAATTCAGTCGTCGGGCAACAGTGGTCGTGCAGAGGTCGTATTATCTCTCGAGTGACTTTTTTCCGTGACTACCCCCTATAGAGTTCCTCTTTCGCGTGAGAAATGACACCAAAAAACCCGTGAAAAACCCCCATCTAAACACCGTGGAATGCCGAATTGAATCAATTTCCATAGCAATTGTGCAAGAATCTTCCAATGATGAAAAATCTAATTTGCTGGATCCTCCTCGCAGCCATATTGGTTCACAAGGGTGAGTCCGGGAGAAAAATGCGTCTCTTGCCTTTTTGTCGTCTCAACATACCTCTAAGGCCTATCTTTCGGTTTTGATGGCATCCCAGGATTCTCCGTGACGAACGTGACTGAGGCTCCGGATGATGACGACGATGATGATTGGGATGATGAGGACGACTCATCGGAGGCTGATGATGATGGGAGGGTGTACAAGAATCCACGCAATTCACCGTCCACCGAGTGTCCGCGCGATGAAGAACAGGCCACCCTTTTGAAGCAGAAATGCCTGAGGAAGTGCTCCTCAGATGAGGATTGCAAGAGCAAGAAGAAGAAATGCCTCTGTGCTGGCGCTTGTGGGATGTCCTGCATCAAGCCAGGTGAGAATCTTTATGATTATATTTATATCTTTAAGATTGTGTCATGCAGAAAATGTTGAAAATTTTAAAATCTTTTGCGCATTTGATTTTACATGAGCTTTAAAGGTCTTATTAAAGCTCAGGTGAGGTGTTGAGCTTAATTTGAAAGTCCAATTTGGAAAAATCTTTAAGCTTGGAGCTTTGCCTTAGGCAATTTCGTCTCGCCTATGACCTTGAAAAGATTTCCCCGAGTCAAGTGATGAATGTCAATATTATCATAATACAGCAGTTTCATCCAATCCTTATCAATCACCATCCTAGAATTTTTTCTTGATTATTATTCATCACGAACCTCATGAACATAAGGTAGGATGGATATGTCGGATGGTATATTTTGTGGAATATATAAACGATATAAACTGAGATTCGCTGGAATCCTTTTATTTCTGTGTAATGCTTGTTCTTTAAATTTGGTTGACCTTTACTTATACCGCTTACCTTAACTTTATGCTAATGCTGGATTTTTTAATAGCTTAAAATGTTTTTTTTAAGTCTTTAACATTACAAAAATGTTTCTGAAATCAATGATGTAGGATATATTATATCTAAAGTTATATATCTACTCTATCTATTATAGTAATGGATACGGCTACTTCACTTCGTAATCTAAACATTGCGATTAATGCGGGTCCTCTTAATCTCTTTATAGACAGAGAATGCCCCGAGCTAGACAAGCCTGAGTTGGGAGAGGTCAGTTACTCAGGACGACTATTTGGCTCCCGCGCAACCTACACTTGCCCTCATGGTTACCACGTCGTTGGTCTGCAGAGTCGTTTGTGTCTGGCTGACGGAACCTGGGCAGGAGCCGAACCAGCTTGCAAACAAAACAGTAAGTTCACCATCTTAATTTTTAATTAAAAAAAAATGTCACGTTCCTATTTCTGTTCAAGTCTACTGCTTGACTCCACCTACCATTGAACATGCCCGACACTCGGCCCTACCGGAACAGGCGACCTTTGACTTGGACGCCACGGTGCAGTACAACTGCCATATCGGATATGTTACGAACGGCTTCCCACGGGCCAAATGTCTGGCAATAGATGGTCAAGCCAGTTGGTATGGTCCTGATATATCGTGCGAACGTAAGTTTGGTTCTTTTCCTAGATGTCGGTTACAAAAATTAAACTTCATTAATTTTTTTGCAGCCCAAAGCTGCGGACAACCTCCTGACCCATTGAATGGCTTCCATTCCGGCGAGTGCTACACTTTTGGCTGCCTAATCCGCTATCACTGCAGCGAAGGATACGAGTTGGTGGGAAAGGCTGAGCGTCTGTGTGATTCGAACGGATCCTGGACCCCTCAATTGGTGCCCAACTGTGTCTGTGAGTATCCAAGAAAATTTCAGCCTAACTTTTCCTTCATTTCACCTCAAACTCACATTAATTCTCTTTCTTCTCACACCTCTCGCTTTTCACACTGTTTGCAATCCAGCTTCATCCGCTGGAAGTCCGGCTCCATAAGAAATCGTTGCAATATCCCTAAATAGTTACTGTTGGCATACACTCCCGCCTGACCTTTTGGAATCACTCCTAGTTGTTAAAATTTAGTTTTGCCATTTCGAAATTATAAACCGTAGATGCTATTGAGGAATTAAATATACAAAAAAAAATGTTAGTTAAAATGCTTCTCAGCATATTTGTTCGTAGTGTTATGCAAAAAAATATATGCAAATGTATTGAGAGATGTTGTTAATAAAAGATGTGTAGTTACCGCAATAAATGTCTTGTTTCATTTTATCACTTCTGCACATTTGCCTCACTTTGCTGATGCTTTTTGCCACATTGTTGCGGTAACTATTCACTCTCAGTACTTAATAACTGGCTAATTGTAATTATTCAGAGGGGTTGGATCACCAAGTGATTCTCTGTTGATCTCATAAATATTTAATTACACTTCTTCCACCCCTTTCCACTTAACCAAATCTCTCTGGAACTATTAAGAATTCAAGTAAATTTCTGAGATTCATTGGCAAATAGAGCTCATAAAATGTGATAATGAAATTAGCATGTTTCTTTAAAGACTTTGCAAACTTCTCTTGCTTCGTGGCCTTTCCTCAAACTATAAAAAAGTTTTACAACATCCTAATTTAATTGCAAGAGCTTCCTCATAAAAGAGCTTTTACGAGGTATTAGTTTTCATTAAAATCAGAAGTTATATGAATTCTTTGCCCTAATTAATTTAATTGTTCACATAAATTGCTCTTTTTTGTATAGTCTTAACTCACTTTTACTCTTTCTGTCTTTGCTTCCGAATAAGTGGTGACATCCGTGCAATGTCCGCCACCGGAAAATCCTAAGAATGGCCGTGCTATATACACCAGTGTTTCCTACAATTCCATTTCGAGCTACGAATGCAAGTACGGATTTACACTGGTCGGTGAGAGCTCCAGACGATGTGGCGCCGACAAGAAGTGGTCAGGGACTCTTCCTATTTGCAAAGGTAACCTTCATTAGCTTGTATGAGGATATTTAAACAGAGTATTCTATAAAGAAGATTTTTATCACTCCTTTCTACAGAGATCAATTGCGAACACCCAGGAGTCCTCTATAATGGTTGGCTTGAAGGTATAGACACGGGAACGGGATTAGGCGCAAGTATAATATTTCGATGTCAACCTGGAATGCTCCTGAAGGGACATTCGTCAACTGTGTGCCAGATTGATGGTCGTTGGCGGTATTCAGTTCCTCAGTGCTTGGCTCCATGCGTCGTCCCGACAATCTCTCAAGGCATCGTGATTCCCAATGAGAATGAATACGATTTCAATGGTACGACCCTAGCTACACCTGGCATAGGAAGCATATCCAAGGTTCAGCACGGAACAATGCTGGAGGTAATGTGTGAGGAGCACTACGAATTTCCCATTTCATCCCTCTCACCTCCAATCTGCAATAATGGAACTTGGAGCGTGATTCCAAGATGTGTTCCTGCTCGTTGCAAAAGCATGCCCAAGCCACCGAAGAACGGAATGGTTTTGGCGCCAAAAACGGAACATGGCATGAAGGCGAGATTTAAATGCAAGGATGGATTTAATTTGACTGGACCTGGTGGCAAAGAGGTCACCGATCCAAATGAATACGTCCTGACATGCTCATTCGGGAACTGGACTGGTACTACGCCGGCTTGCCAAGAGGTCTACTGCTCGTTTCCAGGATACATAGCCAACGGAAAGGTACTACTCGTGGGAAACATGGGACTTTATGACTACAGACCTTACGTTAGAAAGGTTTGATAACTTATCCTTTTAATATATAGGATATAGCTAATTCGTCATCCACTTTCAGATCATCAACAACAAACAGATAATGTACGATTGCGATAAGGGATACGTGTTGAGTGAAGGTCCTGTTGGAGCAACATGCATAGGAGGTCTTTGGCGTCCAACAGAATTGCCAAAGTAAGATAATGTTAAACTCTCATCTGTTTTTGACTAATTTAATTATTTCCCCAATAAGCTGCCTCCTGGGCCAACATCCTCGATTACGATGGAACCGCAAGCGTCGTTCTGCTTCCATGTCGGCAAAATACAAAAGATACCACCTCTGGGTAAAGGACTACCTGAATCGCCTGGCACAAGAGGACATCGAAAGGAGTAAAAATCAACGAAGCAAGAGGAATATTGAGAGCAGAGTTGTCTATCCTTTAACCTACTATCGTAATATCGATAATCACACCTCACTTCCTGTTTTTTCCACCAGTCATACGAGGGAGAAGAGACAGTTGTCTGATATTGAGAGAGCCTATTCCAAGTATTATCAGAAAATCAAAGAAAAGTACAAGAATTACGTGAAGCATTTACTGGGCTACACTGATGCTAAACATGCTAATAATTCGGTGCCCAACAGAGGCAGATTATCCCCTAAGGATAGGATTCAAGTTCAGGACGGACGATGGCTTAATACCTACAACAACCCAGAGATGTGGTCCAGATATAGGGCAACACATAAAACCCGAACTGGTGGACATGAGGACATCAGCCAAGATAATACTGCGAAGATCACAATTCCCGACATCAACGACAACAGGGATTCCAGTGAGGAGTTGAAGAAGAAAGTTAATGAATTGCTTAACCAAGAACCAGAGTATCGACCACCTAATAAACTGCGCAAGTATGACCAGGAAGCGCTCAAGAACTACCGGCAGAAATTGGCGGAGATAGCAAGCATGGAGTCCCAACAGGTGGTAAAGAATTCTACAGATTCGAATCTCCCCAGCATTATTGCACAGTTGAAGTCTCAAATAGTGCGCAAGAAACGTGCTATTCACGATGCTAGGACAAATTACACAACAGATAAGGTGCTAAATGATGGAAACGGAAATGATACTATGGCCGGCAATAGAAAGAATCGCCTAAGGATACCATGTGAGCCATTAATTCCGGAAATTTTCTCTAGCATTGAGATTGTTCGACCTGGGAAAAATGAGACTGTGGAATATAGTTCTGGCACGATTGTAAAATTAACTTGCCTACGAGGTCAACTGAACTTCCAGAACCCCAACTCAACGGCAAAGTGCGTAAAGGGTCGTTGGAAACCAGTGCTACCGACTTGCGTCACAAGTAAATAATTTGTGCATTATTGGAAATTTTATCCGGCCTATTTGCTCTCAAATTTGTTTTTTTACAGGACCTTGTACAATTCCCACGGCGGACATTGGAAACTACTTTGCTGTTGATCCGAAGAGTCCTAAAGAAATTACGGGATCATTGAAACCACTTGATGAAGTGGAAAATGGACTACGAGTGATCTTTCGCTGTCCACTTGGGTTTAACATACAAGTAGGACCTTGGAATGAGAATTAATTTAAATTATTTTATTTTATTTTTTTTTAAATTTTGTTAGGGTTCTCACAGTTTGTCCTGCAATGATGGTGAATGGGATGCTCCAGCTTTCCCTGAGTGCATGGCTTCACCTTGTATTCTCCCGCAAATACCAAATGCTGCTTATCTGGTGAGTTATAAGATTTTATAATGCCAGCCTTTGAAAAATCTTAAAACAATTTATTTCCAAATAGAGTGGTTACAGAGCAGAATTGACCATCGCTAACGGAAGTTCGGTATCCGTGCAGTGCGAGAATAGCCCAATAAGTTCAATTGTTCAGATGGAGTGCATTCTGGGACAACTACATCCGGCTACAGTAAATTGTCAAACGGGCTCCAGGAAGTCCCGTGAAGATCTTTCAGGTACTAACGCATTGGAAAAGAGCGAGGAGGAATCCGAAGAGGGAAGCGAAGAGGAAACCAGCAGCGAGGAGGATTTGAAGAACGCTTGTGGTCCACCAACAAAAATTGAAGCTGCTTTGGTGTACAAGTGAGTCTCTTTTAGATCTTAAGGGTCCAAAATTGTTTTTAATTTAATTCTTTTGTCCCAAATCCCAGGAATAGTGAAGAGCTAGACAACACCCGAGTAATCTACCCTGCTGGAACGGAGATCACCTTTAACTGCATTGCAAGTGTCCCAGGAGAGAGAAGCACGTGGAAGATTATTTGTGAAGATGGAGTTTGGATTGGACGAGCACTGAATTGCTGTGAGTATTAAATATTAAACGAAATATTTTTCACAACACTTATTGGGATATCTTTATTGGCAACAGTAAATACATCATGCATGTTCCACAACAACGAACCAAATGTTGTAAGCTTCTACAACGACTTGGAGATACGAGAGGAGACTGTGGAGTTTCCGCCAGGAGCAACAATTGTGTCTCGGTAAGTTCTGACTTTATTTTTAATCATATTCAGCCCCAATGGTGATACTAATCTCTCCTGGAAGGACATTGGTCTGATGGTACCAACGATTGGTGTCCAGCACAACTAGAACAAACCCATTAATGTTTTTCATTATCTTCACTTATGCTAAGTAGAATTACTCACTGATTTCTCCAGGCTTCACTGTGGTTGAAAAGAAAGAACATTGGTAGTAACATTCTGGCGGTGGAGCCAGGATCCACTCCTTGGTTCCTTTCAATTGAGCTTGCCAGGAGGGAAGTCGTACATTGTCCACATGAAGATGAGCCCCCTTTCCCGGAACTCCCATAAAAATCCAGTCAATTGCATTATTTTCCGATGACTTTGGAAGGAAATAGGGACTTGAGTAGTGCTTCCGGAGAATTTTCGCGATTTCATAGTTGCAATTGCTCCATCCGAAGTACCAAGGATCCGTTCCTTGCATCTGGTTGACGCGTTCTTCAGGCATATCGAAAGCCTCAAAGAGATCTCTAAGACCAGACTTATAGGGAAAGAACTGGCAATTTAGAACACTCCTTTTCTTCTTTGCCTCTCTGTATGTCCTCCTGAAGTACCAGTAATCAAAGATCTAAAAGATTTGTTAAATCATTAAAGTTTTAAAAATTTAGTTAAATGAACGGTTTGTATTATACATCAGGTGCTGTCCAATTGTTCATGGCATCGGCAACAATCAATGGTCCTCCTTGGTATGCAAAATTTTCCTCGAAAACCTCTGGCGAGAGATGAAAAGCGCGATGGACCTCTTGCTTTCCCACACAAAAATCGCAATCAATTGGTGGCCGAAAGGCTTTAGCCAAGTTATCAGGCATCGCAATTAGACACTAAAAGAATATAAATTTAATTTTAGCCTTTAAATATATTTTTCTTCAAAAATCCTACTTGATCCAAGAGAAGTTCATCACGAAACATCATAAACACTGACACTAATGCGAAAATTGTGGTCATGATTTTAAATTTTAGAGGAAAAACCTCTAAAAATTTATTATTTTTAACACTGGAAAATTCACTTATGTCCACTTTGGCATTCAAAGCCCTTGTCATGAGATCCAACAACACTTTCTCAGCATCCATTCCGACCGATGGTTGCTCATAAACTGGCTTACAGAAGAGTGTTTCTCGGGAATAAATGATAAATTCACTGAATTGGAAAATGGGAAAAAAGATTAACTGCAGATGGTGTCATTGTGTGAAAAATATTGCGAAGAGAAAAGGAATTTTTACGCTTCTCTTCCTCCCCCACATCCTTTCAGATGCGTCGATATAGGAAAATTCGTGATGATGGGAAGCAATATTCGCAGCTGTATACACTCGGAGTGGAGCGCCATGAATCCCATTTGCTATGGATTAAATCAGGAGAATGACTACGCTAGTAAGTTTTATCTTTCGTTAAATAATTAATTTGATTTGATAAAGATTTTTCTTCGTTGATTTTTTTTTAGTGGAAAAATCACCTACGATACTCTTTCGACACCAAAACGGTCCCATTGCCCAGAGCAATGACGGAAAATTGATTGTATATCCTGGAACAACTCTTCATATGGAGTGTCTCTGGATGAGGCGCTTCGGCAATCCCAAGTGGAATGTTAGCCATGAATTCAGAAAATACCCTGAAGGGTGGGTCACGGATGAGAATCGTGACCCACAACTTGAGTACAGATTGAGCATTTTTCATGCCGTGGCAGATGATTCTGGTGTCTTTTCGTGTCAAACACCAGCTAGACACGAACACGCCGTTGAGGTTGTTGTAAAGGTAAGTAAATGAATAATTTGGAAGGAAATGCATGTTCGAAAATTTATGCATTGATTGCAAAAAGGCATAGGTATAGAAAATATCTATAATTTTATTAACACTTCCATTGATCACAAGCATCACAAGAGACAGAAAACGCGGTTTCTAATGTTTAGAACTCCGAGAACCCCTAATTTTTCAAAATTGACTATAAAAAGCCAACTGAATCTAGAATTTCCTAAATTTTTATGGTTTTTCACCAGTTTTACAGATTTTTGAGCTTTCCAAATTTCAAATTCATTTACATATTTTTGAGCTTTTTAAGAAATGTCCAATATCATATTGTGATCATTGAAGTGTTAAAATTAATGTATGAATCTCAAATATGCATTTGACCTAATAATTTTAATTTTGGGTGAGTATTCATAGGAATTGTCGGTTGTTCTCTTTCAGGCAATAAATTGTCCAGAGATTCCGGCAAGACGTGGTCTCATAATGAGTACCACAGACACAAAACTGAGTACAAAAGTTGTATTTTCATGCGCTAATGGTAATTCATTGATTGGCGCATCGGAAATCACATGCTTGCCAAGCTCCAACTGGAGTGCTCCCCTTCCAGTCTGTGAGAGTAAGATCCATAATCCTAACGAAAAATCCGATAATCGGAAACATGACCAGGGATTTTTATCTAAAGGTGTCGAATGTGGTGATATTCCACTGTTGACATCTTCCAACGGAACTGTACCGCGCGTGGCCGTTTTATCTCGTGAGGTAGGCGGCCGTGCAGCATTTTCCTGCCCCTCCGGTTATGGTTTACGCGGTTCCTCGGAATCCGTGTGCTTACCATCTGGAGAATGGGCTCAACCCTTTCCCTCGTGTGTAGGTAAGACATCAAATTACTTTTCGCTTTCTACAAACTCCCGCCACTCTTGAAGATTTTTCCGCGGTTCTACTTCTAATTCAACTTTGTCCAATGAGACTCTTTTCTTCCAAATTTTTCCATTCAGGCTCTCAATTTATCATTCAAAAAATCCACATTATTCCGGTGAAAAAGATGAAACATCTAATGAAAGGCTTTTCCATTGATGTTTCATACCCTCGGAAGACTTTTTTTTCCAAATTCTCACACAAAATTGGCTCTTAAAAATCTCTCAAAGAAAGAAAAAATACCTGAATTAGAAGTAACCACAAGATTTTCTAACACTCCTTAATTCTGCTAGCAATTAGCTTTTACAACTTATTTGAAGACTCTCTAATCAATGATGCAATTTTCATTCACTCATTTCGCTATCACCATCCTCCCCTGAAAAACAAACATCCTCCCTCATTCGCATGACAATATTATCACGATCATTTTTCTTCGAATTTACTGATCTAGAAGTTCAATGCGATAACCCGGGAGCCCCCCAGAATGGCTATGCACAGGGTTCGGCGCCATATAGGGCCGGTGATGTTGTTCAATTTAATTGCAATCCTGAATATATGATGCAAGGACAACCCATAATTGCATGCCAAGACAATGGACGGTGGTCCGGTGGATTGCCAAAATGTAATTTCTCTTGCATTTCTCTCCAGGGGCCTTTAACACGAACAATTCGGGGAGTGGAAGTGATTTTATCAAAATTATCAAAAGAAAATTGGATAGGTAATAAGACTTTCCGTTGCGCTTATTTCTCTTATTTAAATATAGAAAAATGTAAAAAAAACTAAGAAAGAAAAGAGAAGGAAGACTTACCTTTAAAGATTTCAGGAAGATAATGCGAGTCCTGTTTTTTTATGTTTCACTAGTTTTAAGACAAATGATCCTTGGTCCATTTGGTCCTTACGGGGATGAGTCTGCTCTCTAGCGGCAACATTAATATCCGCGTGGATGACCTCGGGGTCATTTGGTTGTGAATAATTCACAAGACTTGAGTTAAAGTATCGAGTTGAGGCTCTTAAAACGACAAAAATTACCCCATAAAAAAACATTTTCCTGCGGGTTTCCTGCGTTTTTATCTGAATTTGATAGGATACCTCGGATACCTTATCATATTTTTGCATTATAGGGATTATAGGCGTTAATTGCTATTAGAATGGGCCAGGAATTCGGGAGAACATCTCGTTTGGAAACAAACGGAGCGGTTCATAAAGAAGCATCCCAAATTAAAAAAAAATCTCAAATAAATCGTCGATTAAATAAAATTCCTCTAATTTAAGCTGATAGAAAAATCCTCTTTAGATGGGCGCCAAAAAAATCACTTTATATTTAAACTTTAAAGACACAAAGTGCTTTTAATAGAAATTGGGGGCTATTTTAGTGACATTTTTAATCATTTTTAAGACAAACTGGGGAAGTTTTAGCACACTTAATAAAAAATGATGTATAATTTTGCTTTACAATTCTAATAAAATGTCCTTCAATTTCTATTAAAAGCTTTTCGCGTTTGACGATTTTCTAAAATTCCCTCAATTTCTAAGCACTTCGCGCGTAACAATTCCACTAAAATTCTCAATTGCAGAGATTGAAATTGAATTAAATCGTGTTAAAAGCCCCTAACCATGCCTCATCTCACCGTAACTCTCGTCATTATCTCACATTGCATCCCACATTTCCATGCAGGTGTCCAAGCGTGCTCATATCCGGGAACAGCAATCAGTGGACGGATGTCGTCGGTGAAGTTTTATTATGCCATTGGTGAGAGTATCACTTTCACGTGTGATTCGGGATTATTGCTGCGCGGGGCGAAAATGTTAAAATGCCTTAGAAATGGAAAGTGGTCAAATGCAATACCGACGTGTGTGAATGCTGACGCCACGGACGACACATTGGACAGGCAATTGAGTAAATCTGGACGGCATTCAAAGTCCAATTGAGGAGTCAGCAGAGAGATGCTCAAATATTTTTATTAGAAGGTAAAAAAAAAACTTGATGAAGAACAATACACACATCCTTTTTCCATATCTTGTGAAATGGACTTTGATAAAAGGTAAAAAAAAAAAAGTGTTAGAGATTTATTGTTCTCACACGAAATCCTCTTTCGTCCTTCGACAGTGATCACATTGATTTTTCACACAGAAAAGGAGGAGAAGAGAAGGACATCTCAATATTAAAGCATTTTCATGGCTCATACTTGGATTATCTATATCTGAAACTGTAGAAATTCAATCATTCGCTTAAATGTGCGTGATGTTAGAGCAACTTCTCATTGCTTTACACTTTCTTGCATATTAAATCTTCTTTCGTAGACAATGATCAAACGATAAAATAAAATAGAACACTCTCTTTACTAATCTATGTGATACAGACAACAAGGAAAACGACGAAAAAACTCTCATAACATATCTCTTTCAGACAACAGAAAAAAAATCTTATATCAAAGAAGAAAAAAAAACTTAGTAATTGAAGGTGTATCATGTTGAATAGAAACTTAAATTGTGTAATTTTTGCAGTGATTCTAGCACACATTTCAGAACTCTTCCATAGTTTATAATGTTGAACAGACAATGATGTAAAAGTTATGATGAATTGAGAAAATAGTCCTTGAATATATCATGAGTTTGTAACAACTTTTTTCCGTCTCTGATTAATTCTTCACTGTTTCTGCGATATATCAAATTGAATGAGGATCATTATGTACGTGGTAACAGTGGCGAACAGCGAAAAAATGAAGGTCAGGTCAACAGTGAAAAATCCACATGGTCTAATATCCACTCTCTGATGCAGTATTTGACGAGAAAATGCGTCAATTGTCACCTGAATGTCCTCTGGATGGGAATTTTCCACTCTGAATGTCTGCAAATGACTTCCAACCAACTCCCCCTCCTCCTTCACTTGATGGCAAATGAAGCAGAAAATTATCATTTCGGTCAAATTGAGGAGGATCCACCCAACAATCCCCGGCACTTTGGATATGTACTTGTGTTCTATGTTTTTCTCATGTTCCTCGAGATTATCCAGCCTAAAATGTAAGTTTAACGCTACAATGATTTTAACAGTTAAATAAATAACGAAAATTAATGATTAGGACAAATAGGAAAATCGATCAAAGCTCTTAATGGGAAAGATTTATTAGATTTATTTCATTTTATTGAGTTTCAAGGTTCTGGGGAAATTATGAAGAGGCTAAATAATGATAAATTATAGTAATATTACTGCGAATATCCCTAATGTTTGTGTCTCCGCTATAAATAGGTCTATTCAGACGAGTCCAATGGCCTCGATTTATGAAAAACGAGGCGCTTCGCGCCTCTCTATGCGTGTTTTGTAGTTCGTGTGGTTCGTGTAGTAACTTGGGTCCATTAAATTGATTGAGAAGATTCATTAGCTGATAAAAAGTCGAAAATAGGGGATCTTTGTATAAAAGGTTGCAAAAGGGGACAATCCCCTATAATGTTAAGTTGTAGGGTACAGCATCTCAATCAAACCCTTCATACATTGTGAGCCGCTAACGTTTCATCTTAGTGATGAAAAAGTCGAAATTGTCCGAAAAATAAAGGAATTTGTATTGATGCCATACCATAGGAAGGAATGGGGCTATCCTCTATAGCATAGGGTAATAGGGTACCCTACCTTGACCAACCCCACCATACATCATGACCCGCTAACACTTAATCTTAGTAGTGAAAAAGTCGAAATTATCCGAAAAATACAGGAATTTGTATGGTAGCCATACCATAGGAACGAAGGGGGCTATCCCCTATAGCATAGGGTTATAGGGGACCCTATCCTGACAAACCCCACCATACATCGCCACCCGATAGCACTTCAGCTTAGTGGCCAAAAAGTCGAAATTGTCCGAAAAATATAGGAATTTGTATGGCAGGGCAGCCATACCATAGGAAGGAAGGGGGCTATCCCCTATAGTATAGGATTATAAGGTATCCTACCCTGACCAACCCCACCATACATCATGACCCGCTAACACTTCATCCTATTAGTGAAAAAGTTTAAATTATCAGAAAAA